>CAFUXE010000270.1:940821-969796 GCA_903364295.1 Serranus cabrilla | reverse complement strand
AATAAAAACTCATATTGTGATCACATATTGTGAAAAATTGCCTTTAATGTTTTACAGATATACTTCAAGGACAATCAACAAAATTGTACAAAAAAAGTAGGAATGATTAAACAAAATATAAGGACACTATAAAAACATACGTAACTCAATATAAAGTTTTATTATTAAAAGCAATTATATATCTATAAAAGCTGATGATACATTTTAATTGACACCTACAACAATCAAAACTAAGTTACTCTAAACCCACAGCCCAAACTATAGTGAACAGACACTAATGACCTTCAGCAGTTTGTTTATAATGTGATGTAACAAGAAGTGTATGTAAAGGTGAGATAACCAGACACATGACAAATGTCACTGGGGCACATTCAGAATAAAGGTTAACGGTTGTCAGATGAAATTCGAAGAAATCATAATACAACTCTCATGTCTGTACTTTAGGTTTGAAGCAAAATGCTGCAAGTCAGTTAAAACAGAAATTCATAAGAAAGAGTCCGCTACAAGGCCAGGGAGTCAAATAACCCTTGTGAAATCATAACCTGTCATGTTTACAATTGTATTTTGTACATATTAAATAAAAAAGGTTTAATTAATAAGCTTCAGAGGTTTTGATGGGTAGGCTTTGTGGTTCCCCCCATTTCCAGCCTTTGTGCAAAGCTAACCTTACCTACCAGACATGAGAGTGATATGGATCTTTTTTTTGTTATCAAACTCTGGACAAGAAAGTAAATAAGAGCATTTTCCATTCCAAGTATAATGGCCAAAATGGCATTGTGACCAGGTCTCCACCTCCAACAGCTTTGTACTGGCATGAATGTAGCGGCAATGACACGGACACACGGACAGACTGTTGTTACAGACAGCTACTGCTACTCGAATCAGCCTGCAGTCACAGACTATCCACACTGCAGCCAATCCACAGCAGAGGGAAGCAAAGCACTTTACCTCTTCTGCTCTGCAGTCACATTGTTTGTACCATCTACTGTATCTAAGGATGGTGAGGGCCTTTCTTGTAACAAAAAGTGTCACCTTCTAATGTCCTCTTCAGGAATCCTGATCTAATTTCTTGTATTTCTTGTATACTGGGTGAGCTTAAGCTTTACGCTTATGTAATTAACTTTTTATCGACACTTTTACACACTTGGAATTTAAATCTTAGCCACAGACACGTCGTCATTGCTATGATGTTTGATGAAGACAATGACGCTGTTTCAGCTCACAAATTCTGCGAGCATTGAGAAATATTGAAGAAAATATTGTCATTAACTGAAAAAACTAAAACAGTACTGCATGTTACTAACGGATACTACAACATCTTAGGCCACACACACACGTCACTTGTCCTGTACTAGTATTAAAAACTATACACTGTACATATATTGTACATATACTGTATGCATAAATCATTTTAATGTAAAGATAAAGGATGAGACATTACTATCATTAACTGACCTAATGCTATTCAAGTAGAAATGGTGGACACAAGCTCAAAAGTCAAAAATACTAATATTTGACATATGGTGGTTTTAAAGTAGAGCTAAAATGACCTCTAGGTTTATATATTTATATAAAAATGTGGATCATCTGATGTCATTTGATTGTTGTTCATATTAAACTAAGCTCTCGTCAGGATCTTTGAAGTGAACAAACAGCAGTAGTACAGTAGTGTGCTGCTCAGAGACCAAAGAGCGCTGACACTGTACCATTACCACATTTGGTCCACTATGAATGCAGCCCAGTACTTCGGCAGTAGAAATCGCTGTCGTTCACCTGCATTATAGTATGGTGTCACATCAAATACCTTAAATAGTGCTCTCATTGTCCGCGTCTTGTTTATTCTTGACAATGCTGATGTTGGCGTGTCCATTGCCCAATGTGTTACCCTCCTGTCCGTTTTCTTTGGCCTGATTCCTGAGTGCTAACTTCTTCTGTCTCCTGACAATCTTGAGGTAGAGGCATCCCCAGAGGCAGTTGGACAAGAAGTAGAGTCCAGTTATCATCCCCAGGAATCTCGTTCTGAAGGGGAAATATAGTGATACAAGTTAAGTGCTATAAGTTCTGAAAAAAAAATCAAACTAAAAAGTGTAATAATCCATCAGAAATGTATGTCTGGGACTAGTTCTTGGACGAGAGCAGTGACTTCCTGGAAATAGTTTCACACGTTAGGCTGCATTCATGTAGTGTTGGAATAATCGGAAAAGTGAGTTCCTGACTGGGAAAATTCACACAATGCATCTCTAGTCTCTTTGGAAACGTGTATGTTGTGTGTGTCCATGTATTAGATATAAATTTTCTGCTAACATGTAATTTGTAATATGGTATCAGGTTATAATCCCCAGTTGCTGTCCACGTAGAGTGACCTAGAGTAGTTAGAAAAGTTCTTTATTAGCATTAGCCCTGTTAGCAGTGGTCAGAGCAATAAGACCTGCTCTTGGTAGCATTCATGCTGTTTCTGCATTACAACTTAAAGGGCATGAGCACACCAAAATCCCCATAACAAGGAGCACATGAATGCAGCAATAATCTTTGTAACAACTGCCAATTTGTTTTTGGTTTTTAGTTTACAGTTTCATAAAAAAGAGACATTCTATAAATCATTAACACACATATTAGAGTCTGGTTTCATGTACCTAAATTTATCAGCATCATACAGTCTACATGCTCCACGGCCCCCACAATGCTTGGTCCCCCACTTCAAACAGGTTCGGTCAATCACTGCTCCGAAATATATAGGAGGAGGTATCCCACCTGAAAACACACACAAGAGACAATTTCACTAATCATTACTCTCAGTATAAGCATGGTAATAATATGAGCTAAACATGTATTTTTGATACTCACCCAGAGTTCTTACTATAAGTGTCTGCATCCCCAAAGCCAGTGATTTCAGGTCTTTCTGTATGGACCTGTAAGAGTAGTCCAAACATGATCATATCAGAACTTTTGATCGGGATTTTATCTTAAAGGTAACACAAGATGCAACATTACCCACAGCAGTGTGACAGAGAAAGTTCATTGAGAGTTCAGTACATATGCCAAAAATCAGTGACAGTGTGAGGTGTCATTGTGAGTGTAGCCCCTTAAGCTTTAGTGTCTCTGACCTGAGCAGTACGATGTATCCCGGCGTGCCCCCGCAGGCAGAAATAAAAGAGGCCACGACAGACACAGCCATGTAGATCTTAAATATGCGATCACAGTCGCTCCTCCTGGGGCACTGGCCCAGCACTGTGGACATGTTCATGCCGGGAGTCATCAGCTCCCCGGCACAGGTGCAGTTATGAAACATCTAAAGAACAAGAAAACAGAGATGTGAGATGTGACCGTGGACTGAGACTTAGGACCAAAAAAAGTGACAAACTTGGGGATAAAATGTTGCTGTTTGATCTGTGTAATTATCAGGTTTCAGCAAAAGGTTTAATGAAATTACATGATGTTGTTTGTCTTTATTTTGTGTCTGTTTCCTCACCTTTAGTCAGCCAGTCTTATCTATTTCTTGAGGAAATATAAGTTGCAGTCTTACCATGTCCTTGCCGGTGCCGGTGGCTGTCTGGCAGCCAGCCAGGCACGGTGAGGCATACGTCACTCCGTTGTAAGAGCACACTGGGTCCCAGTGCTTCAACGAGCAGGAGCAGCCCATGTTGCACTGTGACAGCAAGGTCTGAGGGTTGTAGGACAGTTGAGGAGCCCTGGTGCACACAGACACGAGTGGAGATGCATGAGTCAGAGATATTGGTCAAATGTGACATAAAACATATTGGTTGTATGCTTTATATGCCTTTTTTTTTCTTCACATAATCATAAAAACCACCCCTATCACGTACTCCCCTAACTTTCATGTGACAGGATGGTTTGCTCACCCCTGATATGTGACAGTAAGACCTGCCACCTCGGCCTCGTTGCAGTGGATGAAGATCTGGATGAAAAGCAGAATCATGGGGCCGATAGAGGCAACTAATGACACCCTGGCTGCTCCGATGATACCCAGCTTGAAGCGCTTCAGTATAAAACCACCAGTAATGATGCCCAGAGCCACTGCTGGCAGGTTCAGGATACCTGGGTGGAAGAATAAATGAATGTATGAACAAGACACCGAAATACTACAAATTAAAAATGCTTACTCATCACAGTTTTATGCCATAATGTAATAAAAAACACATGTTGAAGAGTGAGTATAATAACAGAGAGCTGAGCTGTTAATGTCAGTTTGTTAAAGTTTGCATTCATTCAATTTTGTGTGTTCATTATGTTTAGCTTACAATTTATTCTTTGCCTTTAGATAACTATTTGAACCATTTATCTACATTTAGGCTATTCATACTGTTAGCTAAACGTTTAACCATTTGTCTATTGCTATTAATTACTTATGCTTAACCATTTATTCATTTATTTATTTACACTTTAAGATATATATTTTAACTATATAGGCTATCCATTACTTTAATAACTATGTTTTATTCTTTATTTTTTATTTATACTTTTAGCTAACTTTAATTTTTTTCATTACCTTTAACTATCTGTTGGAAACATTAATCCATTACTTTTAACTTTTTTTAATACTATAATTAATTACTACTACTATTACTATTACAATTATTTCAACCATTTATTTTTCACATTAATTTGCTAACTCATGCACTTACTGTTCTGGTGTTACAGCTGCACAATGAGTTCATTTTTTAATATAAAAACCTTTTTAGAGTAGCTACTCCAAATTGTATACATTTGTAATAAAACTGTTCTGTTCAGCAGCCAGTTGTTGTTGTTATATTTTGAAATTGTAGGTGATTGTAGAACAATGACTTTAAAATATCAATATTCCAACAATGACAGTCAGCTAGCCATGCGGGTAAACAGCCATAAAAAGCTAATCATAGCTCAGGGTGCTACTTTACAGACACACACAAAAGGAGAGCCACAGTGGGCGACGTAGTGCTTACATTTCAAGTCAACTTTATCTCTCGCAATCACACTTCCCTTCAATAACATCATTGTTTCAGTAGCCTCGGGCCACAAAGTGCAGTAAGGGCAGAGTGAACGAAGGTCAGTTATTGCTCCGTACCTATGAGGAAAATGGCCTTGGAGGCTGATTGACCGTAGATTTGCTCCAAGAACTTTGGCTTAAAGGTGATCATGCCAATGAAGCCGTTGACAGCCACCAGGTGTGTGAGGACCATCAGCACGAAGATGCTGTTCTTGAAGAGTCTCCTCAGAGATGGGACGAAATCTAGTGAAGAACAAAGCACAAAGGCAGATACAGCATCAAACTGAAGTCACTTTACTCAGAGACACAAGGGTTTCTTTATTGTATGTTAAAATGACCATAAAATAATAATTACAATAGCATTTATATTCAAAGTAATGTGAAGTAATGACTTAACTGCTGCGCTTAATTTTATCTCGCATATTATATGAATAAGAATAAAGAGCATTACCACTTACCCTCTTACTATTCATAAGCTTGTGCACCTAACGGGTGCTAAAAGGGGGAACAGCTCAAAAATGTCTTTTGTGCAGTATAACACAGTAATAATGACATAAATCATAATAAAAGAAAGAATACAAGTCGAATTTATCTGATTAACTTTTCAATTTGAATTTATATATACAAAACTTCTTCCAAGTGCCCAAAAGTGTCATGAATATAGAGGAAAACAAGTGTGTCTCCACAACTATTTGCATTTTAAAGCTTCTACTTCTACAATCTCCCCCGTCTTTTTTACTGTCTGCTCTGTGTAAACAGCCTTCAGTTCTGTCCGGTTTTCCGTGAATATTTGTCACGTGGCTGTCTGTGCAAGCAAATAAATCATGGCTTCCCATTTGCGCTGAGGAGCACAGAATTCAATATTTTTATCTAGTTAGTCTAAAGGATTTATTTTTGGCAATCTAAAAATGAGACATAAAAAAATAAAATAAAAAATAGTAAAAGTAATTTTGACAGAAATATCACATTTTAAATGATCTGAACTTGTGTTCTCTTTGTTGCTTTTTGGAAATAACATTACTTTCAAATAATTATTCCCCAAAGTGATTACTATTATGTTGTAATGTTGTGTAATGTACTATGTACCAAGTGTCCCTTAGCTTAAGTAAATGTTTCCATGTGTTTCTTTGCCCTGACATGTCATTCAACTCTTGTCCAGATTGCATGCTGATTGGCTACTGTCCAGGATTCAGGCGACTGGGCGGAGCTCCGGTATGTCTGGGCTATATTTGGATAATGATGAAACACTATCAACACTATTCGCACTCTTCTTGGTGTGTAAAATCCTAAAAGTAGTTTTGGGCATGCACTGGTCTGTTGCTCACAGATTAAGTGTGAAAATGGAGCACAGCATTAAAACAATAAAAAAAACATCTGAAAAACCTTATTTTGAAGAGATTTTGATGTCAGTTATCTTATGACCCGTCCTTGAATGCAGTGTTGTGTATGTCAACAACAAACAAACCACAGTGCACGAAAGCAATTCTAAGCAATTTTCAATTTCTTTGTACTTGCAATGACAATAAAGAGATTCTGATTGTGATTCATTTTGCAGTGATGATGAAGCTTGGATGGTACCTTTAGCCAGCTCCTGGAATGTAACTGGCTTCTCCTTTTCCTCCTGATCCTGGTTTTCATCTGGCAGGAAGTTCTCCTGCTCTGCCACCGTGGCGAGCTCTGTGCTCTTACTCTGGCTCTGCTCTTCCCCCTGCTTGGGCAAAGACTTGGGCAGGAACCAGAATGGGATACTGGACAGCAGGATCAAGGTGCCAGTTGCTATGAAGCCCAACCACCAGGCCCCCACCCAGCGAGAGTCTTTATGGTTGATGGTGATACTTTCTGAGGGAGAAGACGAACAAACACAGCAGATTATCGTCGTTACACCTCAGACTTTGACAGCGGGACGTTCAGGGATTGACAACAGTTATAGTCCATGCAGTAAACAGTGACCTAGTCCTACTTTGTAAACAGGATAAAACCTTGTTTCTGGAGGATTGTAATCTCTCAGTGGCAAACTGTTTGCTCTTTAACTACAACCCTGCCACATGGGTTCAAAGGGAGAGAGGGTTAATGTTTTACTGAAGGGAAGTTTGGGAACGACTTTTCAAAAGGGGTTATAGCCGATGTGAACTCAATTTTGGTGTTGCCAGCTGTCGCCTACTCCTCCGAACTCTACACTAGACCACACTGCACTGAAACATGATGGAATGTAGGTGGAGCTGAAGCAGGCTGAATGACGCCTGGTAGCACCTACTGTCACTCAAAGTGGCCATGTCCTTAATTATGCATGACTTAATTTCAGTGAGCAAGTTATTTAACAATTTGTCACTGTGCTGTTGTCATTAAAGGGAATATTAGCTATAAAGACTGTACAGGCTGTAAGCATGTTTATTTCTGCTGTAACCTTGGGCAATTTTAAATGTGTGTCTATAGGAACTGACTCACTTTTGGAGCCAGCCTCAACTGGCCAATCAAGGAACTGCATGTTTTAGCACTTGGCAATGCAGAAGCAGCAAGCAAAAAGCTTCACAATCATTGGAAATCACTAAAAGCCTCCCAGGCTGCTGAAAAGCGCTCTGTTTGACTGGAACTATCAACAACACGTGCGCATGTTATGCCACATGAACACATATTTACACAGTCTTTTTTCATGTTATTGAGAAGTCCCAAACCTAAATCCACAGATCCAACGTCCACGTAGATCTTGGCAAGGAAGGACCCGAGCATGAACCCAAACATAGGTCCTAAAATTCCCACTGTATGGATGCAAGCTGGGGATGAAGAAGAGAGAAACTAAAGTTATGTACTTATGTTATAGCAGAACACATTATAAGCAAGTTAAAGTTAACTAATGAAGGGAAGCCCTGAAGCAGTGAAAAGTAACCAACCCAAACGGGAAACAAACGAACACAAAGTGTGTATAAATATCCACGGACTAGAGGAGGTAAAAAGTAACTAACCCAAATAGAAGGGAGTGTTCTCTTCTTTGGAGAAGTCATCCACGTAGGACACACCCAGAGGCATGATGGGAGTCTCTCCGATTCCACGCAGCATGTTGCCCAAGAACACATAGATCCACATGGACGAGCCAGCAGCCTTTTCACAAGCTGAGGGAGGAAAACTTGGCTCAGGATGTGAGATGAAACTGGACAAATTGTTGACAATTCCTCCTAGAGCACAGCTCACCTTCTGCCTCTATAAATAAACTGTTTTGGTACCGTGTCTGTTTGCTGCATACCTGCTCTGCTCTCTAAATCAGGCATCTCATCTGCATCAGCCAGGCTGTGGTTGGACAGACAGGGCAGGATGCTCTCCGTGCTGTTGACATTTGTGTTGTGAGACATGCTGGTCTCATATTTATACCTGGAAGAAATATACAGAATGATTACATCATGTATTGATTTTTCTTTTTTTAATTACAGGGCAAATGAACATAAATAGGTTTCAATTAACCATAAAAATGCATGAAGAAATAAAAAAAAAGAAAAGAATACATAAATAAATAAATATATTTCTTAAATTAAATGCATAAAATACATTTGAAAATGAATAAATACCTTTAAATTAATACAAAAAAATACATGATATAGATTAACAAATGGAGGTATAATGAAATGGAACAGTAGATAAACAGACAAATTAATACAATTATAAATATATACAATTTGGATGCATATTCAAGGCTGGATTACCAAACAGGGGAAAACAGGAAACTGACTCCAGACCCTAAAAGTTACTGCATGTTTGTTGTTTTTTGGTTAATTAACTAAGTACAATTCTGGTGAAGGAATTTGCCCCAATAAAGCCCAATGAACAAAGCTTGATCAGGGGTGTGTATTCAGGTTTGGTAGGGAGCTCAAAGTGCACTTTAAAATCCCAGCATGTGCACATTACAATAAGTAGAATTAGCTTTATGATAGATGGTATATAACTCGCTCCTTACCACTTGCATTTTCAAGGGAAGGTTATTTTGTACCCAGAACAGCAGTAGTTCTGTCACTGTGGTTCAATTAAATGCCAACACTGTCGGCTTTGCCTTGAAGAAACATCTAATTTGATTCTAATTAATGATGTGTATCATTACTGCAGGGCCACAGTATTACACATACAACATTTGGGTGTTAGGAAGATGATAGAGTAAAGGGTGCACTGACTGTCCCTGGAAGAAGTGAGGCATTGCTATGAGGAAGGATCCAGTAGCCATGATCACACAGCCAATTCCAATCAGCCGGGGACGATGGAGCTTAGCGCCGAAGTAGCTCACGAAGGCTATCACCAGCAGGTTACCTGTGAAGGAGGAGAATTACAGAATTAGTCAATGACTGAGGGGATTGTTGTCTTAAAGGATAAGTTTGACATTTTGAAAAACACACATATTTCTTGCAGACATATGACTAAATCGATACCAATTTAATGCCTGTACACTGACGGTCACCATCTTGATTATAGAGTTTTATACAGCTTTTATTCCTTTTATTTATTTATTGAGCCTCCAAAGTCCTGTAAAGTCATGTTTATCTTGATAATTAACTTTTTACTTGAGCGCACAGCAAAAAAAAAAAATCAACTTTAGGGGCTCTTTGTATTTCCCAAAAACGTCATCTTTTACAATATCATTATTTTTTCACTTTACCATCCAAAATCTTAAGAAAACACACTGTACAAACCCATTTCAAAGCTGCCATCTATAACCCCAATGAGGGAGCTGGGGATATCAAAGCGCCTCTCAATCTGGGTGATGGAGCTCTTCAAATAGGCTCCACCGAAGGCTTTGGAAAAGTATACAAACGCCAGAGAGGCCAGGAAGAGCTGCAAACACACAAACACACAGCAACATGTTGGGTGAAACTGCTGTTGGGTTGGTTTTGTTGGATTTGATTTGATTAAACAGTGAAACTGAGTGTAAAATGATTACGTTGGTATTAATCTCCCCTCAAAGACTTCTGAGTGAGAGGATTAATCTACTTTTTTTGCATTCCCGGTAATGCAATAAAAGGGTTTTGAATGAGGCTTATTTCAATACAAAGGATAAAGGGATGTAATTGCACCTTGCACAGATGTTAAGTGAAAGGCTGAATGGCTGCATTAACACATCGACTCCTCCTATAATGGATTAGGCTCACACACAACTCCTAACACACATTTCTCACTTCTTTTCAACACTGATTGGATTCACTTTCATTTCGATTAGATTACAGTAAACAAGTAGTCACACCATATTGTGTCACATGAAAGTGATATGAGGCTTTGGTTCTGGGGATTAAAGCTGACGTGAAGTCTTATTTTTTTTGGAAGTCCTTGAGTTTTTACTTTACCAGTACTATCGTCCACAAAGATAGTTAAAGATTAATTCACACAGGGCTGCAGGTCATAGACGATTATGTGGATATGTTTAAAGAACAGATAGATATCCACAGATAAACAACATTTAATTTCCTCCAGAGTTCAACATGAAGGAAATCAATATTACCAACTAATATTAATTGCTGCTTATATGATCAGTCTGTCACCAGATTGACAAAGTGAACCAATAAAAAACAACTCTTACATGGTATCAATACAGGTCAATGCTACCCAAATAGTCTTATCTCTGTGTGTTTGTCTGTGATTAACATGCACTTTTACACACCTTAACCCTCATTTACAGCTCTGTTCCCATTACAAAAGCAAGGAAAACACACTTTTCATGAACTCAAAGCCTCAATTGGTGTCAAAGTCTCTCATCTTATCTGGTCAAGAGAAAAACTGGGCTTTTTTTGTTAATGCTTTGCCTTTTACTGCCTCATCAAGTGCACTATTTGTCAGACACAGATAATACCGACACAGAAATGACTAGACAAAAACATGGAGATAAGGTTAAAGAAAAGCAGTTTTACGATGAGGTTTTACAACTCGGTCCTTTTGTGTTCACAACCACAGATTTAAATGATTAAAGGAATACTTAACCCCTGACGTGACCAAGAATCCAAAAACAGAGAAAATTCTCGTACGGGTGAGTAGTGTTTACGATTTAGGCAAAAATGCATGTATGCATAAACACTAAAGAACATTAAACTGGATTAATTAAACTTGCATTATACTGCATGAGTTGTGTGAGAGCTTGTGATTTTTCATATAGTTTGCTTTCACTGCCCTCATTTCATAAAGGATTTTATTGTTTTAGTTCATAGTAAGGGCGTGCAAGGAAAAAAACATCTTGTAGAACTGAAGGTAACGCAGCGTGGTCAGTATCTCTGCAACGTCACACATAAAGCAGTAAGGTGATACTGGGAAAGGGTCAAACATCACTGACCTTAAGGTTGGAGCAGCAAGCCTCACGTGTTTTTTTGGACTCTACGCTCATGATGCTGCTGCGTGATCAACAAATCCAAGAAAGCAGCAAAAAACACACCACAAAACTACCTGCAGAAAGACACAGACATTATCAGCACAGCACAGTTTTGGATCATTTTGACTTCAAGATCTTTTTATGATGACGTTCACTGCTGGAGCACTGTTGTTTTCTTCTCACTCTTCTTCTTTCTAAATGTAATTTTTTCTGCTAAAAAAGACAGCAAAACAACAAATTTGGTAGTTGGGTTGCAAATTCCATCCACTACTCAAGCACAAAAAAATCACACTTGTTGACCTCAAGGTGACGCTGCAACAATCAAGTTTACATTTTCATCAGTATCTCAAATAATAGCTTGGCCTTTTTTAATCTCTCAAGTCACCTGCAGTTTTACCTCCCTGTTCTCTGAAAATGTCAAATTTGGGCATTTTTTCTACAATCACTCATCAATGTATTTCAATAATACAGGCCAATCTATTTTTTTTTATCAAAACAGACAGAAATCTAGTCATTGACAACAGGATGTATTCACTGAATATCATAAGCTACATCAAATGAAGTAGACTTTTATACCTTAACAGACAATCAGCATAAAGTGATGGCCATGATTAATTATTCCCAAGAAAATCAAGAATTTTGTTTCATGTCAAATAAATAAGAAACAACCATCCATGCTATATTATCAAATTGATTTTCTCACAAAAAGACTAAGACTGACTTCAACCTGTCATACATGCTGGTATATACATTTTAAAGAGGCTTACAATTCTAGATTTGTTACCAAATTCACTGTAATAGTCAAGAAAATACCAGTACTTACACAAAAAAAACAGTCAACAGTACAATGTTTTCTCAGTGCATCTTTGAGAAGAAGTGCAGAACTAGAAAGAGCCTTTACCTGAGATGCAGCAGTGGTCCCAGAGGGAGGGGAAGGATGTGGTCAAGCAGCTGAAGGCTCAGTGTACCTGGCAGGACTTTGTGCTTAAAGCAAGAGTCTTATCACATGCAAACTATAACATCACCTGTAATCAGTAACCCAGCCACTCGTGTGCACTTGTTGATCATGTCAATAAAAAACCTCCAACCCCTCCAGCACTCACACACACACAAACAAACCCAAACGTGACTGCTCCGGTTGGGGACAGCGGGATGTGTGTCTGAGCAGCACCGGAAGGTTCAGAGGTTCACCAAATGCAAAAGCACACACGCACACACTCACGGCCCGCGCGCACTCGCACATCCTCCTCTGTGAACATCATAAGCCTTCAGAGTATCCATCCTTTTGAACGCACAACAAACAGCAGCAGCGTGAAGCTGCCCAAAGCTTATTTTACAAGCCTGCTGCTTCTGTTAGTTTGCTGTTTTCAAAGACTCAAATGCTTTTCCTTTCCTGGAGAAATTCAGCTTTTGTAAAGCTGGGTGTTTCCTATTCCTGATCAAAGTCTTCCTGTCCTATTGATAGCCTGTAACAATGGCTTTCTCTCTGTGTCCAAATGGCTGAATATCGCTCAGCACATCACCTGAACAAATTTGTTCCAGAGAGTTTATAAGATATTCCATAAAACTACCTACAACATGGGTTTCTTTCACATTTCTGTATTTCAAAGGTGCTATAGAAATGTTAGCATACAGTTAAATCTTCCTTTGGAGCACAGACATATGAATTCTTTGTAAGTAGACCCTATTTGGATTACCATTCTAGACTAAATGGATATGAAACAGGAACAAGATTTTTATATATGCCTAGTTTCAAAGGCGATATCAGAATTTGCCTTGGAATTCATAATGCTATGAGCATCAAACACATCCTTTGCTCTCATTGTATTAGGGTGGAGGTTACAGATACAGCATCTCAAAACGCTGTGTTTTTTGTCATTTGCATAGAGAGACCCTTTAACTTAGAGAAGACTTGCTATTGGCATGGAAATGGGAGTGATCAAACTCAGAGCAGTGTGGCTGCCAATACTACTCAGGGTGAATGAGGATACATACTACAAACTTGGTGATTCATCAGTGATTCAATTTATTTGACAAAAACAGGTTTAGTGATACTTAAAAAAAAAAGAAAACTTTAATTTGGAGGGATTTACAGTTTAAAAATCGGTTACATTTGAATCCATTAGATTTTTGATTTGGGAATCTAAAGCGGTGATTCTCTAAGTGGGACTCTGTCAGGAGGCCCGCAAAAAAATTTCAAAAAAGCAAATATAGCATATTTTTTAATTACTACTTGCAGAATCCATGTTTTATTTAGCCGTTATATGTGCTACGAGTGACACACTTCACACCTATCTTGATATGTGTGTGTATGCGTGTGTGAATGTTCTGACATTCACTCCAAATTAGCCATTTTCTTTTGATTTGCCTTTGATGTATTGTTACGGTACAATATTACTAACAGAATATATTTCCAACACATTTCTCCCTATGATAAATTATTCCAAGAAACATAGATCAGATGAACCTCTTCTCTAATGGAGCCATGATCCTGTTTAGTCCATGGCTCTGTGCTGCCAGTGCTAGGGGACTATTCTGAACTAGCCCAGCACACTACAGACACTGCACTTACAGCTGGTGATATGCTGGTAGTTGTAGACTTTCGTCGAGAGGTCAAGGCACTGCAGGGTCACCGGTCTGATCTCTGAGGTCCACTCCTGACAGAATCTGCACTCCTGCGCCACCTGCAGGTCACCGTGAAAAATGACCCTGGGAGGGGAGAGTGGGAGCGGGTGGAGGAGGGGGGAAGACAGAGAAAAGACAGTGGCATAGAGAGAAATGTGTTATTGAATCCTGAAACTGAGTTAAAGTTGTTTGAAAGAACACTAAAAAACTCAAACTGTGTGTCAGTGACAGGAACATTTCCTCTTACCTGGGCTGAGACACACAGTGGCCCTGACACACAGGTATGTGCATCACAGTGACACAGTTCTCTATGGTAACGTTAATACTGGTCACCTTCGGAGAACAGCTCTTGTTACCTGTAATTAAAGAGAATTATTATGGGAGGCAACAAAATGAGTGGGAGCAAAACATCTACAAACTTAGAAGATATTAAAGCCTTTTTATCAAGTTTTGAATGCAAGAAAATCCTTATTTATATAACTTTTGTTAGCTAAATTATTTGGACTGAAATTTTCAATACTTTAAAGATTTTTATTTATTATCAGGTATCAGGTGTGCTTCTACTGTAGTAATACACTTAATATGGTAAATACCTCATACAAGAACATTAAAATCTTACATGTAAAGCAGCAGTGTTCGTCGTCCCCTGTTCTGTCCTTCTGGTGAATAAACCACAGCTCAGTGTTAAAAGTTTTTTACTCCTACTTACTCACCTAAACTTTACTATGTTTGGTTCCATTGTTACAGCTAGTGTTTTAAAGTGTGTTAAAAGTCCCCTTTCACTTTGTCAGCTTATTTTGTAGAATGTACTCCCTGGAGGAAAAAAAATAATTTCTTTCTATTCCCAATGAATGTGAATAAAAAACTTGCTTCAGTAAGCAGTTATTACTGTGAAACAAAGCTTGTAAGATGTTAATGTTAGGAATCTAAGGTAAAGAACAGGGGAGGGCAGTACCTCCTGGCACTCTTCTGTCGGACAGGCTTTAGTCTCAGTCTGAACACCCTCAGAGCTGCAGCTGAATGACATACAGGGTCGGGTGGCATTCTTCCATCTCGCTCCCACCTACACACACATGAAGACAGATAAAATAGTCAAGACAAACACTATACAGTACAATGATGATACAAAGAAACACTTTTCTTTGTCATACATTCATTTTATAAGATAGGACACATCATACCTGGTATGTTTGCCCGTAATAACTGCAAGTCTTCTCAACTGAGAAATTAAGCAATAATGTTTGTGTTAATATTCAAGTGAGGAAAAGAACGTATCTGTAATCATACTAATGATGTGCCGGAGCTTACCACAAGTCTGATCTCCACAGCAGGAGGTGTTTACCAGGACATAATTGGGGCGACAGAGAGGAATTGGCGGCGGAGGCTTACGAACACAAACCTCCCTGTGAGTCTGGTTGTTACATGTACAGAGGTTACAGCCGGACTCCCAAACCTCACCAGGCTGGAAAACAGAAATACTTTTCAAATCTACCCTCTGATCTGCAGTGGTATTAATATTTTCCCACCGTTGAGACAAAAGTACTCACCCATCTAGGTTCACCGAGTGGTCCTTTGCAAGCTGATTGAAAAGGCACAACCTCTGCATTAACACCAGACATGCAACATACAGTGTTTTAAGCTGTGAGTGTCAGCCATGTTACTTACGGGGACATTCAGTGACACAGAGGTTAGAGTGATTTCCTGCCCTGACGAGGCCTTCAGGACAGAAACAGCCTGCCTTAATGACCTCGAGGGAGTTTCCTGGATGAGGTGTTCTGTACAGCCGAACCAGAAGACAAACAGAAATGGTATTAACTTCATTGTGGAAAAATTGTTTTATTAACATGCTTAAAAAAATTAGTAAGAAAGTGTTTTATTTGCTAAAAGTAAACTAAACAAACCCTCCATTGCAGAAGTCATCCAGCTTGTTTTGACATTCTCTGTATATTAATCCTTTGGGGCATGTCACATCTGAAACATAAACAATTGAGTTGTTTAAAGAAGAATTAAAAAAATTACACTTTTAATCAAAATATCACCATCATTACAATCCGATCCATAAAACTGAAATGTGTAAATACACAAAGTTCATGTCTGACTGGCTTTGCTCTACACAGTATAAGAAAAAGGATCAAATCTACATACTGCAGCTTCCATGAGTCAGTTCTCTCCAGTCAAAGCAGAAACCAGCAGCCTTGCATTCCTCAGCAGCGTGCTCTAATGTAGAGCAAGGACCATTCCTGCATGAATCAAACTCACAGGCCTTCTTCTGATTGTTCAGATTGACATACAGGCTGCAGTTTGAAAAGACTCTGAGGAAACAGAATAGATGAGATTTTTAGTCAGTATGTTAAATCATCTATTAATATACACCTAACAACTCAAAACATGCACAGAGACAGACAGCCAATGTTATAGACCATTGAAAAAAAATGAGAAAATTAGTACATGGCTGTTCTGAATGGTTACTACTATGTGTCTGCAGTCAGAGTATGGTTATGCGTTCGTGCATGTGATATCTTAATAAATAAGGCTGTTCTATTTTTGCTTTCTAAATGTGATCGTTCACAGTTAGTTATGTTTTTGATGTAGGAATGTACGCTACATAGAATGGACCTAGTTATGTACGTTACTCACACTAATTCATAATTCTACCATCAATTCTGACAGCTATCCTCTAACAAGGTTTGTGTCTTTATGTGTGGAGCTTACGGGTGGTTTAGCAGCTCACACAGCTGGCTCTCAGGGCAGGGGGTAGGAGGGGTCATGCTCGGGGATACTGTCGAGGCTTCGAAACAAGGTACATCCCTCCGTGCTGAATCACAGGCTGGCTTCAGAGGGTCTGCATATATCCAGTCATAGGCCGTCTTACCACAGCAGCTGTCGTCTTCAATCTGCCCTCCTGAACGGATACATGATCCACCACCACACACACCTGGAGAGAAGACAGACAGGTGTGATCTTGTGAAGTGGCTTGTGAAAAGTAGATGTAAATAGGTTTCTTTGGAATTGGTATTTCTTTCTGCCCTCTAGTGATCAGAAGGTGTTCATGCAGCATCCAAGCTAATTCTTTAACAAATTGGTCCCTGTTGTAAAGATGACACATTTAAGCTGATAACTTCACAAACATCTGTGAGATTTTCAGTTTGTTTTTGTACTACCTGAAATTTTCCATCAATACACAAACAACCATTGTTGAAATGGATATACAATATGGACTAAACCACACCCGTGGACCGTCCCTTTTGATCCATTACCCACCACATTGTCCCTGGGTGTTGTTGACAAAGTACTCCATGGCCAGACTGACCACAAGGGTATACGACAGACTGAGGGAGACATAAGAGCGGATCTCTGGGAGGTAGATTGACACTATGTACCCCGTTGTCTCAAACCTCATCCCGTTCCCTTCATATGGTGGCTCTATGGTCACGTTGTTCAGAGTAGCCTACAGCAGATGAGATTAGCATCAGATCAACTGTTTCATTACTTTAATGGATTTGAAGTGAATTATCCTTCGTCACAAAAAATGAATATATATATTGTATAAGGAGGCATGGTGACATGATACGCTATAAATAAATAGAGCTGTATGATATCCCACCTGTATTTCAAACAATTCCTGAATAATAGTGATTGTCGCTGTATTGTTCTGATATTCCAAGATGACACCTTTAGCACAGGAGCCATCGAGGCCCTCCACACAGTAGAAGGTGTCCACAGCAACGGTCAGATGATGACGTGGCGACTGCTCCTCCACCAAAATGTAGGTACATGCCTCCAGAAAATCAAAGGCTACACCTTGGAAAGAGATGTAGTGGGGGTCCCCGAATAGATCACAGCGACCTAGGGAGGGTAAGAGCTGGTTTTAGTAGATATGGACAGGAAAAAAGAAATCTTTTTGTTTTTTACTAATGCAAAAGTATTAGCCATGTTAGCAGCGAGTCTGGGGATTGTCTGTTGGTCAATTTAGCACTTCCAGACTAAAATATCTCATCAACTAATGGATGGATTGCAATGCAATTTACGACAAACATTCATGAAAAACAGGAGGCATAAATGAGGGATAAATAACTTAGCTACACTTACAGTCACACTCATATGTATCACAGCATCCGTCCGAGACTCTTGTGAACTGGTTTCTGGGGCAGTCTGGAATTGTAGGCGGTTGACAAACCACAGAAGTCAACTCTATTTTCCCATCATTACAATACTTATGGAAGCAGTCCTCTGTCCACATTTGACCGCAGTCCCAGCGTTCTTTCGTCTTCAGGTCTACACACTCACAAGTTGAGGTAGTTGCAGTTGTTGGTGTAAAGGTGGTGGACAGCACAGTTGACAAATTTCCAGTAGTAGTTGAGCCATTTGTAATGGCTGTCATTGGTGAAGAGGTGGTGGGGGCCATTGTTGGCGATGTTTCAGCCGTAGAAAAGGAAGATGTAGATGGTGAATTGTTGGTGGAGAGACCAGTTGAAAAACTCTCAGTAATAGCACTGGTAGCATTCAGTTGTCTCGAGGTGGAGGGCTGCATTGTTGATGACGTTTTAGTCGCTTCTGTGTAAATTGCAGTTGTCGGTATAGAGGTGGAGGAATGTACAGTTGACAAATATCCTGTAGTAGTCATGGTGGGGGCTGTTGTTGAACTTATTTCAGTTGTAGTTACAGCTGTTGTAGCTGTTGGTGTTCCAGTGGTAGTTGAGGAAGGTGCAGTGGGTGTGCCCGATGTGGGCGTGGTGGCAGGTGTAGTTGTGGGTGGAGGTGCTGTTGGAGTAGAGATCTAATTGAGGTTGGGTGTTTTGAAAATAGGTTCTGTGAAGGAATATACTGCATACTACACGTTTTGTGTGGCTGGTAATAGACATAGGCACATAGATTAGAACTGATACTTACAACATTTCATTGTTCCATTTTCACAGGAGCTGACAAGGATAATGTAAGGTTAGAAATATACAGGTGTCAATGTAAAAAAGAAAAAAGAAATGTGCACAATTTATTTAGATTATAGCTACCTTGAAAATGTACATATTTAGACATATTGTTTATATTAAGAATGGTCCAACTTACCACTCAGTGTCCTTTATTATCACCACTGACCAGGGCTGAATGATGCTGTTATTAAAGTAACAGGTGCAATTTCTCAATACGGTGCATTCACCAGTATTTTCATCAAAGTATGGCGCCTCCTTTGAACATCTGGGGTAGCAGCCTTTTTCAAGAATAAACATAATTTTATTTCACAGTTTATTTTGTGGATGCAAATGGATTTGTAAGCATTGACTACTGTTAATTTTTAAAAATATTGCTTTACCTTTTTGAGAATTACATTTAGCTCTTACATTTGAATGCAGTGAGAAAGTCTTATTACCTTCCAGCTTGTGAGTGATGTAGTCGTCTGTCCCGCAGGTTAGCATCTTACCACAGGCTTCATAGTGCCAGCGACACTGGCCCTGCTCGTTGTAGTAGTCACAGTAGACCGCTAAGGTTTAATTATGACAGGTTCAGTTGTCACAGACTGAGCTATAATTTATGTTTTGCAAACATCCAATAATAATTGATGCACTTTTGATGCGTATGGGTTGTTGGCTATATTGATCGAACACTTTAGTTATGTGTCTTGCACGGCATCAGTCCTCTGCATGAAAAATACATATTGACAGAACACAATATAAAGTATATGAAGTATTAAAACTCTAGCATGCAATTACAAATAAAGAATAGCTCATGCATCTCTATCATTCTCAGCATGGCCTACCAAAAAAGTGAATTTGGTAAAAATGACTAAGATGAGATTAAATAAAAATAAAGATGGCTTTAACAGTGAAGTTCAAACTGTTGTGATGTTTGTGATTGGAAAAAGTGTTTTTAACTTACGACACAAATCAGGTGTCCTCCATTTTACACACACATCCTGGTCACTGCAGGCTTCTGCGTAGGCTGCCACAGCTGTGCAGAAGCCCAGGAACTTCCCTTCAAACTCACAGGAGCAGGACTCCTGCACACAGGCGTGGTAATACGGTTCTGGATCCACCTGGGAAAGAAGAAAATCCAGGATATTAACGCGTTTAAGGACTCCATTACATTGTTGAGGTATTTTATCGCAATACATTTTTAAAAATCCCAAATGTATTGAAGTTCTGCACAGGAGCCCATCTGACCCTGTGGTGTGTGGCTTGCTAAATGTGTAAAACGCATACTCTGAAGTGGCAATCTTTGAATGTGTCTCCTGTGATGATCATACAGCGCCGCTGGGCCCAGGCTGAGCAGTAGGAGTTGCGTTCACATGGGAATATCTCGGTGGTCACATCAGAACAAGGAGGTGTGGTGGCTTTCCAGCTGTTGCCAAATGCAAGTGGACTGGACACTGCTAAAAATAGATTTTTGCTGTTATTTTGACTTACTTGTCATAAATCCATCATAAAACATACAGAAAACCTCTTTACCTGCTGAGCCACTAATCTGCAGGTCATTCATCTCATTAGAGTCAAAATTTCCACAGAGTCCGCACACTTGGTTCTACAGGAAAGATCGTTAGAAAGTTCCAATTACACTTACATGTCACTATGACACTAACAGTTGCTTCGCTCAAGAATCAAAGTGAGAAAATGGATTAATAAATCCTCTTCACTCACCCTCCAGTATGCACCCAGCTCTATGGTGATCCTGGTGTGTTTGTCCCAGATGAGAGTTATTCCTCTGCTTGGGACTGATATCATGGTGTAGAGTCCCACAGTGTGTGTAGTGTAAAGTGGATCTTTCTGCAGAGTCCAGCCTGCATGGTGGCGCCTGGTCACCTTCATGTCGCTCAGTGTCAGGGTAACTTGGCCCTTTTAGGACAGCACAGGTGTAACTTATGATATAGAAATATTTTAAATTTTTGTAAACAGGATAGCAGATTTATCATGTCATTAAATTCAGCATACTGTTATTCTTTAATCATAACTAAATGATCGGAGTGTGAAAAAAAATACTGATTGATGAAGTGTGTGAAGCAATGGATCAAAGCGAATAAAGGAATGGATATTACAGTAAAAGTAACATAATTACGATAGATCATAAACATGTGGGCAATAGCTCTGGGCCTTAGTAAAGAAAAATGTGAATTCCAGAAACAGCCATTCACCTGCAGGTCGAGGATGATCGAGCGAGAGCAGGTGAGTGCCTCATCACAGCACGGTACACTCTCCACTCTGACAGAGAAGGTGCTGTTTCTATAGCCACAGCCATCCTGAAGTAAAAAGATCGGAGAGAAAGCATAATGTTGTGAAAAATGTGGAAAAAAGCCTATGTCAGGTGTTCCTAACTGTTGTGGTCTTAAGTGAAGCTGTTATGTTCTTTTAATCATTTTTTAAAAAAATGTATTATTAGTAGAGCTACTCCACAATCTTCCCAGCATAAGTACCCCCCGAGGGACAGTTTACCCTGGTTTGGAATCACTAGCCTATATTTCTTTAAATGCCCATTAGCATTTGGATGATATATTGTGTCCTTTGACAGCGATGCTTTGGAGGCCTTAAAAGCTTCAGTAAAGAAATGTTTGAGAAGTGTGAGTTCTTTCACACTTTCATCTCTGCTCTCACCTCCACAAGTGTGTACTGACACTGTCCATCAAAGCGGAACCATTTGGAGTCAAAGGTCTGGTAGTGTCCGTTTCCATAAACTTGACACTTCCCGGGACAAGGCTCTTCTCTGCAGTGCCACTGACCCTGTCCACAGACACTGTGAGGCAGAGAGATGTAAACCTTTGTGTCAGCTTCTGCATCATGACAGTATTAGCTATTGAAAGAATTAAGACTTTTTCAATGTACTGATGCAGGTGTTACCATGTTCTACAGTTGGTTTTGACTCGCTGTCCTGCACTGAATATTTTGCCACTGTACACACAGGTGCAGTTGTCCAGAGATACGCAGTTTCCACGGTGATCCTCATACTGGTCATGTGGGCAGTAACAGCCACTCTCACAGGTCATATTGGCATTCTGGCAATCACACCAAAAGTTTATGTAAAAAACAAGATGAAACACAGATTTCAGTTGCACAGGCTCTTCATTGTGACAAAAGTAAAGCATCACATCGACCCCCCAAAATATATTTCCTGAATGTTTACTATGATAATAAATAGCTTATTATCAATCTTACAGTTTTATGTGGAAATGAGACAGCTTCAGCACTGTTTTCAAATTAAGGATAATGAATGAATGAATGAACAATGATTAACACACAAATAAACAAGTAATGTATGTAAACATATAACTTGTTGACTTACCATTGGTTTGCTGAGACTGTTACAGGTTTTCTGAGCCGTGTTAACAGGGTCCTCGGAGCAATGAACACAAACTGTCCCATTTCTGCACCCTGTGTTAATCATATTTCAGACAGTGTCACACATTGTCAACTTTTTCTTTTCTTTTCTTCTCTTTTTTTCTGTAGTTAGAGCATGTTTTTATTGCAAAATTCTAGGTTAATTTCCACTATTAACAAAAGGAAATAATGGAGCAAATATAACGAAGTATAAGATATAAGACTTTGATATGTTAATGTTAGAAGAATACATATTTACCACAACCCGGGGAACACTGCAGTTCTCCATTTTCACAGATGCTGCAATAGACATAATATTTAAAACACAATATACACAATAATATGTGTAGAGGTAAAGAGACCACACAGGTGAGCAAACTATAACATAACTTGGAAGACTTGGGAAAAGCCTCAGCCACTAGGGGAGTAAACTACAAGGCAGAATGTTTAAATAATGCTAATACTAACTCACCACTTTCGTCCGTCGATCACAACAGATCCTGGGAGTGTTGACCCGCCATTGTAATAACAAGGGCACTCTGACTTCGGGGTACAGACATGTCCAAGGTTCAGGTGAGTTCCCTCCGGACAGCCACAGCCCTCCACAGGATCGTCATCCAGCCCACAGCGAGGGTCGGGGCCAGACAGGGAATGGCACGTGTGGTTGCAGGCTTCCATGTTGTAGGAGAATACTTGGTTTTTCTGACATTGCAGAGCTGGAACATAAAACGGTAATTAACTTGCAATATACCACAGATTTTTAAGGTCATTGACTAAACATAGAAGTTATCATTATCACAAAAGTGAAACATTTTCAATCATAAAATATCATAAATTGCCAGCAGTAGAATTGATCTGATTTAGGCTTTTAGCCCAGTTGATATATGTTGAACAATTTGAAAATGACTCTACTGTCTCTCTCCATTGGCAATGCAGACAGAATATATTTATATCAAAGCTGAACTCACTGCAGTTGGTGGCTTTCCTCCAATCACCAACTACAACACCCAGACTGGCACAGGCTTTGGCATAGCTGCCCAGAGCCGCACACAAGCACTGCTGCAGGCTGCTGCCACAGTTACATGTTTTTTGGATGCAAGCCTGGAAAGGAAAATCAATTTTATGATAATTAACAAATCGCTTAATGATGTCACTGACAGTTGATTTGTGAAAATGGGAAATACGTTTTGTTACCGCGTGGTAGTGATCGGTTGGGATGTGACCATGGCAATTAGAAAATATCCCGGTTGGGTCGTTTAACACCGAGCACTTATCATCTGCATATATTTCTGCAAACATAAATATTGAGATAATTAAATATGTTTGTTTTTTCTTGTAGCTGCATAGGCTTGACTTTTTAGACCCAGAGGGTTCTACTTGATTAATACACAAATTTCGAACATTTATGAAACACAAGTACCACTTCCAGTGTTGATGCAGTTTGGGGGTATGTTCACTGTACAAGCCACATCCACACTCCAGGACAGAGCGAACGGGTGAGCAGAGTTCTCGATGATCCCACTGCTAGTGGTGAAGTCGTCTGTGGTGTCATTGTTACTGTTGCCACAAAGACCTGAAAGACAAATCAAACAGGAACTTAAAGAATACAGAAGGTTTTTTGGTTTTGGTCAAAGCAAAAGTTAAAGTGAAAAGTGAATTCCAAAGGGAATGCCGATGCCAATATATTCTTGCTTGTTTGTCGACTAAGATGCTAACCTAAGATGGTGCCAGTGTGGTTTCTGGGTGGGGTGATGTACAGCTGGATTTCAGGAGACACCTGGACTTGAATCTTCAAACCAAAGGGTGTATGGACATGGACATACATGGAAGACTGCCAGAATACCAGAGCATGATCTGATGGGTGACAGAGGCGAGTAAGTGACTGGGTATCCAAGCCATTATGAAAGCATTACTCAGCTACCAGACACATTACAGATTCAACAGTTCCCTCTTTTATTTACCAGACTGATGAAGATCAGTGATCTCCTGCCCTCCAAATGTAACCATGTTGTGTGAGAAAATATACGTTTCCTGCAAATAAAACAGGACATTTATATTCAGTGATAGTACATTACTGTTGATTACCATTAGCTTGACAGAATATATATGACTATAATATAATATGAAAGACTGCACGTACCCGAGAAAGCAGAAGAATGACTGTTTTTAGCCAGGGTGCATCTTCAGAATACACAATTGCTACCATCCAGTTGGGGCCCTTAAAGAGTCATTTTAAAACAGCAGTTAGTAACGTAAAAAACAGTATAGATTAATGTGACATGTTGGGGGTAGTAGCGAGACAAATTCACCTGTGAAGCCACATACGTGCATTTACCAGGAACGACATACTGTTTGCCATCAAATGTTGTCACAAATTGCCCTTCAATGACACATTTGGAGGGGCAGGAGTTTTCAGAGCAATGCCATTGTCCACTGTGACACATACTGTGGAGAGAGATGAGGATGAAATGTAAATAATTTAATAGGATCACTTTACAGATTTTCCATAAGAATCAAAACTGTTTTTTTTTGCTGTCTTACCATGACTGACATTTGGTGCTACGTATGTCTCCGGATGAGTAGGTCTGTCCAGCAAACACACAGGGGCAGCTGGACACACTCACACAGTGGTAGCCATCTGCATGATCATTAAGCACCTCTCCTACAACAAAAATGAGTTTATCTTTTATTGTTAGGCTCATGTTGGCTGAACAAGCAATGACCAGGCGGCAACGTCCTGGTCTGAACAGTGAAGCAAACCCGGAAGAGCCTGAAGCCTGCAATCTGTCGAAAAGTCCAGCGGGGGTCGCCAGTGTCCGGTCCTATCAATCTCAACACAAAATGAGACTATTTCTCACTTGATCTTTTACCTCAGAAAACATCTTGTGGCAACATTATGGTCTCAATCGTTAGTTTCAAGTCTTCTTCAAGACAAGGCACTTTGTACATCTAAGTAGCCATGACCTTGTCTTTTGAGACTTTTCATCTCAGAACTTTGACCCTTTCACCGTGTGCTTTCAGTTTATGAAGGTTTATTTTAACATTTTGGTCATGTAAACATGTCTTGTTCAGTGTTCGGTTGTATTAAAAGGCACTCCAAGGAGTCGGCTGCTCAATTTTTCTGATATGTAACGTACACTTTGTTTTACCGTTACCCCCATAAATCCAGTTTTCAAAAAACAAAGATGTCGACGGACGTAAAGCAAGATGGCGACAGTCGTCAGTTGCTTTAATCGAGCAGTACACAATGGGTGACGTCACAGTGACTACCTCAGTTATTTATATACAGTCGATGGCAGACACAACAATGAAGAGCCACATGATAAAGTCAAATAGTCTCACCGTTTAGGCAGACACATGAGCTGATGAGCTCCTCGCTGGTAAAACTGGGGTTGGGATTGGAGCAGCTGGGAACAAAGGGTGCACCCTTTGGTTCATACTGCAGGTCTCCTGGACAGCTTGGCTCCACTGCATTCAGCCACACAAAAAGGAAATCACATCATCAAATAAATCTCCAAACGTTAATTCGAGCAAGGCAATTTAAAAGAAAATCCAGCTTTTCACAGTGCCTACCACATTCAGTTATAGTTCGCCATACGTTCCAGGCATAGGTGGTGTCCCCACACTGCTCGCTGATTTCTTTGAAGAAAGGACAGCTGATGTATTTGCTTTCCTCATACCCGAATATGTTCTCTTCACAGAGTTGGATGTAAGAGGGGGTGCTGGCTTGCAGGCAATCCAAGGTGTAGGAAAAATACAGATGGCATTTCTACAAATATGATGAGAGAAATCACTAAACATCTGGATGGATAGCTCATTGTATGGTGTAAGTGTTGGACTGAATGGATAGAAAACACAAGACAAACAGAGGAGCAGGATCAAGTGGAATCTAAAATGATCACAACATTCATTCAGTTGGGTTTTAAATCATACAAATCATTGCAACTTACAGAATTCACAGCAGAGACAGGATCTTTGGTTGTACATGTGTCATCAGGGAGCACGCTGTCCGTTATATACTGCTGCAAGCTGCCTGATTTAGTGAAAAATGTTCATTATTACAGCAATCTGTATGCAAACAAATTATAAAGTTTGCAAGAAAAAATGTGTCCATTTGTAGAATCGCCAACATTATAATACTGACATTTGTTTCATATTCATTGTTTCACTTGATATTCTCATTATTAACTTTTAAAATCATATACAGCTGAACAAAAGCTTACCAGTTTCATACAAAACCAATTTGTACTATTTCTATACCACTAACACTATGTCTACTGATATATTTAGGCCAGATTGTAGTAAACCTGCTATAAAGTCAAGTAGTTTAATCGTCATACCTGCGATAACGTCTTTTCCACACAGTCCAGTCATGTCGGGGCTCAGCTCCTGCTCCAGCTCCACCTTAACAAGTGTTTAAAAAAAGGCTTTAGGGTGAGGCGAGTGCTCTGCAGTGCCAAACTAGCTGCATGAACACACCAGTTAATCCAGTAAGAAGCATTATGTGTGAATGCATGTGTTTATGCTGTTGTTGGTGTCTGTTGTATGTTGTCAACTCACCCACATGGTGTCTATTCCTCCAGGTACACTGTGCCAGGTGACGGACAGAGGAAGCAGCGAGCTCCTCAGCTTCGTGTAGATGCCGTAGTGAAAGATGTGCTGGTAGGTGTGGTCGTACGGCAGGGAGACACTGTCCGAAAATAAACATACAGGCACATCAACACAGGTGGAGGAAGTATCCAGATCTTTTACTAAGTAAAAGTAATAATATCATAAAAGACTTTTGTTACAACTTAAGTCCAGCATTGAAATTGTATTTAAGCGTGTAAGTGCAGTAAGAAAAGTGTACTTAAAAGTAGAACCACTTCAATTTTAATACATTTAAACCAAATCAAATTTAATTATTCAAACAATTGCAAGGGAAAGCTGTCAATCCTCATATTTGTGTCACTGGATTTGCATGAAGAATAACTTTAAATCAACTAATCGTTGAAGGCTGCACATGTTTTATATGCAAAATCTTGGTTTTTAAAGTTACTAAAGTTATCCAATAATTGAAGTGAAGTAAAAGGTAAATCTTTTACTATTGGATTGGAGTAAAGTACTAACTTGAGTAAATGTACTTCCCGTATATCAATATGAATACAAAGTAGGTTATCACCATAAATAAACGTATGGTTATCACAGTCATGGATGCAATACAGAATCAAAACAAAAGAGGCTAAATAAAAGTCTTTGTCTTCTCTTATGTAAGAGGTGGTGCAGCCTTTATATGCCTGAACCCATTGTCTCACAATCTCTCAAAAACATCTTGAACTGAACTTTGATTTTTTTTAGGAATGCTAAAACTGGTTAAGTATTACAGTGTTAAAAGCTCGTAGGTCACCTTGCAGAACACTAGTCTGCATGTTTTCATTTAACTCAATGCAGATGGACAAACAGTTTCCCTGTGTCAAAGGTAATAATCAACTGACATTGATAACATTACGAATGCACAATGGCTGAGTATGAATGCCATTTAACAATGATTTGTTCTTGGCACAACACCTACCTGCTGCTTTCTGACACTCTTCCAGCAGTTTGTGTGATTTATTGGAGATTATAAATGTGGACCTCAGCAAACACAGACTCAGAGGGGGCAAGATTAGATCAACCTTTGCATATTCTGGTTTTCTGTGTGTGTGGGTAGTTGTGTAATCAAACAGGTACGTGATTTGTCAGGGCGAACCTTTTCATCTCCACCATGATGCTTCCATTCTGCAAAACCGTCCTGACTTTGTTGATGATGATCTCAACTTGGACCAGCAGACCATTGTCACCTCGCTGTGTGGTGATATCACATTCTACCCGGTTGTGGGTGAAGCGGGTGAGCGTGAATGGGCAGTTGGACCGGACATAGTAACCCAAACCAATGAAAGGCTGGACAACCCCACTGCCAAATGTCCTGCAAGTGTCTGATCAGAAATTTCATAACTTAGCCTTAGATTATTAGTTATGCATTACTATCCCTCCAATTGTAAAAAAAAAACAAAAAAAACTATTGTATATTATACATTTAAAAGTACAATTTTCCTATCAATAAGCCAGTCAACTATTATTTTAAGTCTATAAAAAAACAAATCACATTCATTTGTCACATACACAGTCATACATACACAGTGAAATGTCTTTGTTTAGCTTCTAGACACAATTGATAAATGTAAAAAATATAATCAAATATGATGCAAAAAATGTACAAAACAAATTTTTTTTAAAATCTTTAATTATACTAATAACAATAAAATGAAATACTAAAACAGATTGAGTGTCAGAAAAATATAAACAATATAACCTGTACAATATTAGTGACTAATACTTAAACTTACATTTCTGAGTTACTGTTGTAGTGGTTGATTCCCCTGTGCCTAAAACTAGGAGAGAAAGACAGCGTCAGGGTGGAGGCAAACATGAATAGTAATTTGAAATTATTGAATATTTAAAAAACACTTTTATTTATCAGGAATGTTACCTCTATACCAGATACAGTATACAGGCATGGTTTCACAGATAATGCACATCAGTAGTAAAAGGCTGATAATTTGTAAAAAGATTTTTAAAAAGTACCAAAAGAAATAGTGAATTGAAAATGTTACTTTAGAAAAAGTATTATTAACTAACTCTACTTTAGGTTTTAATAATTCTCATAATTGCTAAAAAGAAAATAGCTCTTGTCAGTGTTATACTAATTAACTTTAAATATTA
>CAFUXE010000270.1:915815-939927 GCA_903364295.1 Serranus cabrilla | reverse complement strand
GTGAAAGTCTTGGTTGTGATTCAAAACAGGACTGTGGACTAAATAAACAAGAGAGTTTGAAATTTGAGCCTTTTTTTTTAACCCTTTCTTTTTTTTCTTCAAATGGTGCGTTTCCTGACAAAAATGATAACAGCTTGTTCATATCCGTGTCCCAAATCTCACACATGATGGGTAAAATATTAAGTTCTAAGGTAACTCTTGGCAAACACTGCTGAAGTGGACAAAGGAAGTCAACAAAGGGAAAAATGGGCCAATGACAAAAAGAGAAATGAGCCTAGGTAAATGGCCGGGTGCATGAACCAGGATGTAGTTAGTTATTTTTCAGTTTGAGATCTGAGGGAAAGTGCCCCATGACAAGGTTTTTGGCTTCTCAGATTTCCTTTTATGCAAAGATTATACTCAGAGCTCTCACTGATTTAAAACACTTACTTACTGAGGTGGTAAACGTGACACATCAGCAGGCTTCATTAAAGCAACATCTATTAATACCTGTCAAATGAGATATTACAACCCAATTGAACTGTAGATATTAGTACAGGGGATAACTTTCACTGCATATAACTAAATTGTAATGATATATAAGGAAGTTACAACTGCAGTAACTTAGTATTGATGGAAGTTAAAACTAAATAAAAAATCATTGTGCTGTGCTGATATTTGACCGGCACAAGAAGTAACTACTTATTATAATAACTCAGTCAGTGCAGCATGTACATGTACCTAAATTTGTTATCATTATAAAATAAAAAACGAGTTGCATATCCAGTTTTTGAACACTGCTCATCCTTTGGTATTGTTATGTGCAGCAGTGTATTGCTGTACAAAATAAATCAGCTGTGTATCATATGAAGACATTATATCGGTATATATAACAGTTATAGTCATAACTTATGACTTAAAGCACTGATTTTGTTTTTAGGTCATGGCTTTCAAAACAGGCTAACGGACACACGGACCTTAGTGATCAGATCTTACCTTCTTAGCTACACATCCAGCAGACACAAACAACAATATCAGGTATTTGGAGTCTCTAGCCAATATTTGCTCACGTTTTCATGCTGGAGCGTTTTGGATTCCAGCTGGTTGACTTTCTAAACTAGCTAGCTCGCTAGCTGCTAGCTTTCTCCTGCTGGGCAGGTAGCAAGATCAGATACTGTAGATAATACATTTTACATAGAGTTGTTGACGCTCTAACGTTCATACCAAAGATAAAAATAGACATGGTGACTTGTATCCTATCGCAGAAACAAACAGGTGTGACTAATAATATTAATTAGGGCTCTGTTGGCAGGAGCTTTGTCGCCAAAACAGCTGCTGGACGGTATTTCGCGAGAGCAGCGAGATTTAGCTTTACCGTAATGGCGCATCAAAAAAAGTCAGTGCGCTACAAGAGGCTAAAACGTTACGTTGAACTGTCATTAGGTTCATTGGTTCAACAACGACATTTTCAGCACACTTTGCTTTGAGGCTAGAGTTGGTTAGCAGAGTAATTTTAAAGTTATTTAAAATTTAAGTTTTGAACATTGATTAATGTGTTACATTTTGATGTGTGACTGGTATATTAGGTGTCAGAAGAGCTCCGAAACAAACTGAAAAAAATCCCGGCGTATCACCAAAGAAAGCTATGGCTATTGGGTCAGCAAGCAGTTAACTAAGTAGTTGCATTAAGAAGACAAGGAGGGACAAGGCGTGTTTCAAAGGTGAGTCCAGTTTGAACACTCTCAGCTTTGGTCTTGACAAACTCTATGGAAAGCTAACTAGTTAGCTATTTGCTAACTTGCAATTCAGTGCTAGACAGGTAGCATACAGGTCTATCAGAGCTCTGTTGTGAAGACAGCAGCATGTTGAGACTTTCATTATATAACAACAATAATTACTAATGAGAGCAGTGAAATTTAATAATACAGTTTAGTGTGACAGTATTCTAAAATAAAAAACGAGCTGAATGTTAGAGTCCTGTAAAACTAGTTTGATGATAATTCTCAGTGGGTCCATGCTATTAACCCCTCTCATTTCAGAATATGTTGCTGCATTTTTAAGGTAGAGTGCAATTTTTTTAAATGGTAAAACACAGTTTTAACTAATTAACTAACTGGTGCTAGACTGAATATAGAAAGTTCATCAGTGGGTTCATCTCTGCGTTCATGTCCCTTGTAGTGTTTAACACGTACATACCAAAGATAACTGTAGATATTTGACTTGTATCCTATAGCAGAAGCACAGGTGTAGCTAATAACAGTAATTGGGATTTTGTTCCATTAAAGGCCTCAGCAGTGAGCCACATCAGTGATATGGTATTTATTATTAATGTTTTGAATACACCTATGCTTTTCCTGCAACAGTATGATATCATTATATTTTAAACAGCCTGCTGTGAAAAAAGGTCTAAGTTTTAGTTGTCAATACCGAGCCCACATTGCACTGTAGGTCTGAAACCCAAGACACCGCTCTGTGTAACCATTATTACGACATGGTCACTGGTCACAGACCGGTTCCTACATTGTTTCTCCTCTAATTTCTTCTTTTTTTTTAACCTGGTTTATACAAAGACAGAGGATTGAGTTCTCTTAAGCCTGTACTTTCTTCCTGAAATGTTGTACCTCAGCTTCCCTGGCAGACTCATTTTGGTATGTTGTTGTGCCGCAGTGTTCATGCTGGTGTTTTGTTTGATTTGAAAGGTTAAGTTTGATTATGGAGACTCAGTCAAAGGAATAAATGACGCAGCTCTAGGCTTTACAATGTGACCACCCATCAGGATTTGTCAGCTCTACTTGCAATTTTCTGTAGGTGTGTCATTTTGATTATTATATTTGTGGACAAAAATTACAATGAGTCATTTGTACCCAAAACTAAACGAATCACTCTTTCTTATGATCCGTGCCTCTAAATGTTCTGCAGGCTGCCAGTTCGAGTGGGTTTTTGGTTGAAGTATAAGTAATTTTAAAATTGATATTCAACCGACAGGAAATATGTTATCTCTGTAAATCAATATTTCCAGCTCAGCTGTTTTCCAATGACTCCTTTATTGTTGGATGCATTAACAAAGATAAGGAGAAGTAGGTGGAGAGCTTTATCACATGGTGCAACAACAATTACCTGTAGCTCAGCAAGACAAAAAATCTGGTGGTGGATTATTTAGAAATTAAGTGGGTCGACTCATGGAATTAAAATATGAACTGGCTACATAACAGTGATGCCCACTCAAGGAAAAGATGGGGCAAACGGTTCTTCCTGGTGGCATCAAGGCTAAAAAGGCCTGCAGAATCAAGAAGCTGGTCAGGAACGTCAGCGCTGTGGTTGGACTAGAACCGGACAGCCTGAAGACAGTGGCTGAGTAGTCTCACATAGCAAGACCTATCACCAAAACGCTGGAGATGGGGCTGGCTTAGCTCATCACAGATATATTGACAGTGCTCCTGCAAAATCAATAGCAGAGATAGCAGAAGGGGAGGAAAATGATTTAAAAATACACAACTGGTGACGGGCTTAGAGCAACAGTCTACATCCTGGATAAACCATTTTACCACTTCTTCTGTGAGCTATGGCAGATTGTTGAGTGTTTAAAGTACAAGTAAACTAAAATCAAGAGATTTGTATTAAAACGTATTTTACAACGTACAAAATAATATCTGAAATCTAGCATCTAACATCATGGCTTGATGACGCACAGGAGCTTCCTTATCATAACTCCGCCCCCAACACTGATTAAATATCTTAACCAACAGCAGCTAATGTAGAAACATTTACTTATAATGTTTCCTGAAGCTGATGCTGGGCCTTCGTGTACACGCCCCCAGCGTTTGAGAGTGGAGATTACTTCTATTTTTTTTACTATTTTAAAACCAATCTTTTTACACTTGGTGATTTGTTTCAAATTTTTCTGTGGTGGGGAAAACTCAGATCACATATATTTTTGCTGACCATTATTTTTAGGTATGAGGAAGTGTTGATCTCCTGCCAACATTACATTGGAGGCACTGATTCAGGAAATGCTCCAGTGGGTCCTATAAGGAACAAAATCACATGTTTACAGTATGCCTTCGTCTATGAATCTGTGGAGATGTTGTCAGATGTTGATGTTAGAGGAATTGTAGGGTGTGATCAGCAGCTAATTTTAGAGATTCTTACCAGTGGCTGTCAAGTGTTGGACAGATAAACAGAGTGGCTGACGCACATTGCCACCCTTAGGCCCTGATACTCAGCAGGAGTCACAAGGTTAATTTCCCTAGAAGAGACATAGGTTTTCACCATGAAACCATACACCACTATGCGTACAGGAAACGTGTCCCATTATTGCCCTTCTTCTCTAATGGGCTCAATCACAAGCCATTATCAGGCTGTACTCATTCTCCATTTTGTGTGACACCACTGTCCGCATATTGATCTCCTCCACACATGAATGCATTTACAACCATGTCATTTCTTCAGGCTGCAGCCATGCAGCATGTTCACTCAGATTACTTTTTCTGTGTGTTAAGCCTGATCAATAATGGAGAGGGTAGAGAATGATAATGGTTGGGTTTGTGAAGGAGGCAGCTCTGAGCACAAGAGACGAGGGTTTTCATCAGCACATCGAGGCATTTTGATCAGTCTTTAACTTCAAAAAGGGTATTAGCTTGGGTTTAGATGAGAGCAGATATTTTGACACATTGTGACAAACAATTTTCACCATCTTCTGACACTTTATCAACCAAACAACTCAAAAAATCATGGTAAACAAAAGAAATGATTAGCAGATAACTCAATAATGAAATAGATGTTAGTTTCTGCCCTAATTTAGTGTATTGTGGGTGTTGTGGGTGTGGGTGAGCTGTTTTCAGGTTCAGTAAACTTGAACAGTCTGATTCCAAATCGAGATTAGTATGACTCATACACTCTTTCCTATAGTCACCCAACAATCATTTATTTCTGCATTGTGCAAGCAAGGCAGAACTTCTATTGGAGTTATTTTGGGCTGAAATGATTGACTGACATATATTTGACAACTGTTTTAGTAATAAATTATTCATTCACTGCTTTCAGCGTTTCAAATGTAAATATATGCTGTCTTCCATGATGTAAAACTGAATTTCTTTGTGCTTTGGTTGGACAATAGAAGCAATTTGAAAAGCAACTTGGGCTTTTGGAAATTATGATGCCTATTATTCCATTTATTGAAATTTTACAGACCAAACAATTAATTGATTAATCAAAGAGATATTCGTCTAATTGATATAAGGGATTCACAATATAAATCCCTTCGATAAATTATCAGCTGATGGGTGATAGGAAATTTATATTATTATGTATTTTTCCAGTTATTAAATTAAAGCCAACAAACAGCACAAATAAAATAAAGCAGAGCTGATGTAATTGAATTAGCATAGCTGTACCCCAAACATTTTCAATTTCCTAATTAAGCATAACACTCAACTATAAGCCTTTGTCACTCTGTTTCATCCACAGACTAAGCAGCCAAAGGCTTTCAGTTATGTAAAGCCTTTATTTTTGTATTGTATGAGTATTTAAGACATTGATTTTAGGGATTATGTAAAAGCATTTAATCTGAATTCTTAGGGACAAATCTCTCTATATTCTCTATAAAAGCCAATGTATTTTTGCTAAAAAAACAACAACAACAACAACACATATTTTAAAAGTCAAAATTTTCTTTATTTTCGTTGTGCTGTACAGAGTCGTTGTTGCCCAAGAAACCTCCAGTATGGCAGTCAGTGTGTGTTAACTCCCCTGACCTAAACAAGCCAACCTACAGATTATAGACTTGTAATACTGAAGTCAGACCCGCAGGGGGCAGCCGTTTTCCTATTTTGCCAGAAGCAGCCTGTTGTACGGTAACAGGTGAAACATGGTGACATGGAGTCTATTTGACATGTTGATTCTCATCATCAAGAATCAGTATTTATATAGGCATAAACCCACTGCTATTTCATAAGTAGTGTGTGTGTATCTGTATCTATAAGGAACTTGTGCATTTTTTACGTTTTGTGCAAGACTTGTATCCATAAATTAAATCTTGTTTTTATAAAGCCGTGCGTCACGATCATCTGGCAGTAAACAACAGACATGCACATTTAATTGTCCAATATTTCAATCGTGATTTTTTTGTGTAAAGTTTTCTATTTTAAGCATATAATTTCCATAATTTAATTGAATTGTATCAGACTAAATCATCGACATACACATCCACTCTGGCATCATGCTTCCAAAACAATATTTCCTTGCGTCACACCGACGCTCGTAGTGACGAGCTGCTCCACTACACTCCTCCTATCTTACCTTTCCTCCCCACTCTTCTCCAACTCTCCCATCAGGACCACAGGGATGTGATGCACTGACACACACAAGGCTGGAGAACAACTTTATTCAAGCAGCCAACGCTATATTTGGGAGTGGTTGTGGATAACTAACGCGGCAGTAACTCCAAACTGAGGGGGGTGGGGTGGGTAAATTAGTTAAGTGTGTTTTTGTTTTCTTTTTTTCAAGCATCAGATACAACTAAGCAGCACTGTCCTGTGTTGTATTTCCCATATGTCGCGAAAGCAGGTCGACCATGACTACAATCTCCGTAGTATGAGCAACCTGATGGGCGAGCGGTGGAAGAAAGTGAACGACGGAGGAGAGCGGAGTCTCATCAAGGCTCCCTCCAGCGCCAGCATCAGCAGCCAGGGCGCCTCCGCCGCGACTTCCACCGCCGGAGCTCCAGCAGCAGCACCACCCCCTTCCACCGGGGACCTGGAGAGGGCTGCCCGCAAGCAGTTCCAGCAGGATGTCACGCCCGGCTTCGTCTACATCCTGGCGGCGTTCTCCGCCCTGGGGGGCTTCTTGTTCGGCTATGACACCGGGGTGATCTCCGGGGCCATGCTCCTGCTGAAGAGGGAGCTGGACCTGAGCGCCCTGTGGCAGGAGGTGCTCATATCAAGTACTGTGGCCGCGGCCGCCCTGTCTGCCCTGCTGGGCGGCTTCCTCAACGGGCTCTTCGGGCGCAGAGTGTGCATACTGCTGGCCAGCTTCTTCTTCACCGTCGGGGGGATCGTGCTGAGCACCGCCCCTGGCAAGGAGGTTCTTCTGACTGGGAGGCTCATCGTTGGAGTGGGGCTTGGTAAGACCTCATTAAATCAGATGCTTGTTTTAGCATTTGTTCTAGACAAAAATTATAGTCTGTAGGAGTGACTTGGATCACTCTTTTATGTGAAAGGCAACATGAAGCTTAACTTCACCATTGCTTTCCAAACTTTGTAAGACAAAATGTAGCAAATACGTACATGGATAAACATTAAATTGTTATTTATTATAATAAAAACATAAATACATTGAATAGATCTTCCCCATTGCCACCATTACCCAGTATTGCTTTCTGAGTAGATATTGGGCAATAAATATATATATATATATAAAGTTGCATACTAGCCTGGTATTTCCAGACTTAACCACAGGAATTAGCTCTTAAACCTGGAAGTAAGTTATCATTTTATCCTCTCAAACTCCATGAGGATTTTAAATGGGTTTTTGGTTAGATGCCTGAAATAAGCTCTGTGGTTAACACAAGCTGAAGAGATGTTGGCGTTTTGTTGTACGACATAAAATACTTTAGTAAACACCCTTACTAACTTGACTAACCGTCGGACACGTATGGGAACTCCCTCACTAGTCCGCCTTACAGCCTCTAGTCGTGTTTTTCAGTGCTCTTGCAAACTAGCTCGTCCAAATGGCTGGTTAGCTTGACGGAGACCCTTTGAAGCATTGTGATGTTCAAGTCAGGCGGAGTAGTTTGCTGTAGCGTAACATTAGCTTTTTACTGCAATGATCCCAAATCTAATGCAAAGATCCCATAAGTGAATTCTGAAAAGACCCCATAAAGAAAAAAGAAATCATCATTTTGTTGGCTGTCTATTATCAACAAGTGCAAACCAAAATGTCTCTGACTAAACCTTCAATCAGTCAGTAACAAAACATGACTCCCAACTAGTCAGCGCAGCAAAGCCTCTGATGTAGCGCTGAGGGACATAAGTTGGGGCGGTGCTTGGTATCTTTAAGCAAGAACACATTGCAGCCTGGTCATAAAGTATCACAACTTACAGTAAAACACTACACTAAACCGTGTTCCTGAAAACATTTGAAGAGAGAAATATTCAATAACAGAATCTTGATCATTTTTTGATCAGGCGCTGCCTAGTTTTACAGCTTTATCAGAGTTTTGCAAGTTGCGTTGGATGTCAGCCATCCAATCAAACCACCTTAAATGAGATAAACAGTTGGCCGGCAAAGGCCACATCGAGTGGAAATCTGTCTGAGTGACTAGACACATCTGCCAGAGCAAATAAAACATGAGCTCAGTAGATTTGACTGGTTTCCAGGCTAGTTGCATCCCTAAAAGCAAGTAAAAAAAACACTGGGAGAAGCAATTGCATTCGTTTAAATGCCTTTTAAACACTGTCTCACTAATTACATCAGAACTGTCACTAATGTTAAGTTGCTCTGGATTGGAAAGCAGTGGAATTATCTCACCCCAGTGACAGCACTAATGTTAATGTGATACATTATTGATTTCTGCCTTAAAATGTCCCCTGCACATAAGAAGTTCAAAGGTCAGAATCGACTTAAGTGCTCCCTAAGGTTACAGTTCCTAAAGCCTGTGCCATTTCCCCCTACATGTAATGGGTTTACTTTATCTATCTTCTCCCTGTTTCAGGCCTGATATTTACAATTACACACAGCTTCAAATTACACAGCGTGGCCCTCTGCTTACTCAGGCTGCATGCCACTGGCTGTTAGACAGCTTGCTTTATTATTATCATCATTAAGATTGTTATTAGATTTAGCTGGGTACTATTAAGTGATTAGAGAAAACTAACCCTGAATGGTAAACAAGAAGCGGATATCATCACAGCATGCCCAAAAGGAAGCCGAGATGAAGCTCAAAGCACGCAGCAAGTGTCATTGAGGTCGTGTTCATCAGACACTGATGTCAGAGTTACATTTATCTGATTGGCCCCATCCCCGCTTTCCTCCCCTATGAAGACACCTTTGCACATTCCCTTTCTGCTTTTTCCTCCCATGCATGAATGTTTTTCAGTCTGTGCTTTCACCCCTCTTGAATCATCCCTCTCTCTCCGCTCTCTGCATGCTTTTACATGCAATGCGCCTTTTGATCAGAATTCAATGTACCCCAAATTATTTATAGTGACTGCTGTTACTCATGAGTCACATCCTCAGTGGAAAGGGCTGTTAAAACTGGCTTTCCAGGCTGAGCATCACGTTGATGGTGCTCATCCGCCGCCTCTTTTGAGAGTAGTAAGCGCTCTCCTCAGTGATTCGTGGAGGAATTGCAGACCATTTTTGCTCCTCAGTCAACTACTGGGATAGGAGAGGAGGCTTAATTCTTTAATAAACAGCCCTGGCCACGGCGAAGAGCGCTGTGTTTACTTCCTCTGCAAACTACAGCCCTTTAATATTGATGTTTAAATGAAGATATGCCTTTAGTACTCCCTTAGTACTATTTCTAAATATTTTTGTGATAAACGGTTGTAATTTTTATGTCTGTTGTGTAGTGTATAAACCAACCATACTGCAATTAGCATATATTAATTCATCTGGCAACAGGAATGTGCAGATGATGAGTGTTTATTATTTAGTTTTTTACCCGATGGGAAGGTGTGAGGGCGTCAGCACTGGATAAATGGTTGGGAAAAGCAGGAGATAATGATTCAAAGGGGAAATACATGAACTGCATACATGTATCTGATTTGCATTTCCCTTAATTATATTTTAATGCATGTTGGAGGCATTGTTTGAATGTTTCTGTAGGCTATAAAAGACACTTGAAGTAAAACAAATCTGGATGTGACAGTAAAGTTTGTTTTGATGTTTAGGATTTGCAGGTGATTGACAGAAAGTGCGAATCAACTCGAGGGCAATGACACGAAAACTAAAAACTTTGAGGAAACTAAATTAAAGCTTCATGTTTCCTGTGATGGATTATATAGATGGGTAACTTACAAGTCTGTGGAAAATGCTGTCCTCACTGGACGAGAATGCAGCAAGTCAGAGGTAGACACGGCTTGTGAAGGGTTGAAAATTAGCCCTAATATTTTTAGATACCCTCCGTGATATATCATTCTCTCAGTTTACTAAAACAGCTGTCAAACAGAGGTGAGTTTGTGTGTGTTTTTCTGTACTCTAATTCTCCAGAATTGTTTTTCTCTGCGTAATTAATTAGAGCAATTATAAAATATTTTACAAAAACAAAACTGATTCCTGGTAGAGAAAGGGTTCAGTTAATGACAGCAAACTGCTGCCACTTTTTCCTCTATGATAATAGAGACAATGTGCAATTATACAGATGGTTCCATTACACCAGTTTTCCAAAACTGAAACACAGAAATGTGAACATTTTTAAAAAAAGGCTCCTTCCAATGTTGAAACCGGACCACTGCTTGAAACCCACCCATCATGTCCTCCTGCACTTTTCTTTTCACTTGTTTATTGATCTATCTTGAATTTATGCAGAAAGCACCTGAGTATTTTTCAGCCTGAAAATTGTTGAATAATGTTTATCATGCTGAATCTCATCTCAAAAATCCTGCTGGAATACCAGCACCAGTATCAGCACCCTTAGTGAAACCAATGTCAATAAAGTACATAATTTAGTACCTTTTTCCCCTTACTTCATTCGATATACTTCATGTCAATGGAGACATTCACTCGTAGGTGGGAAGTAAAGCCGTACTGTAACATTTTTTAGTGGCTTCTTGACTTGCTGAACTTCAGTACACCTCCGACTTGTCACATTAAATCAAAGAACACTTGCTGTGACTGACTGCGATCAAAGCCATACAAATAGGGATGTTTTTCCTAAGGTACAAAAAGGCCTGAGTGCAGATATCATTTGACTGGAGAATTTTGGATACTACCTGGTACGGGGTTATTTATTTCAGTTAATACCTCAAAGCTATTGAGTACTGCTACCCAGCCCACTTGTCTCCTCAGGCATTTGAGGTGCTTTCCAAAGTCTGATAACAAATGACCTTATTATCAGTGTTATATCAGTGTTATTTTGGTTTGGGCTTAGTGAATATGAATTTATAACAGAGAGCCTGTGTGACAAACTGGGGAATGAGTTTGTAAGACATTTTATAAAGCAGATAAATAATATCAGGCGAATAAGTTGCATTATGGAAACAGTTTATCCACCTGTTGCATACCTAAATAGTAAGAGAATGGCCCATAATGGCATGTATTCCAACACAAGCAATTGTATTGTCTTATACTTGTTTGTTTTTAGAATGATTAATAATGAAAGATAAATATTTTCAGAGATTTAAATATAAAAATAAAAGGTGAATAAATTATATTGCCATTTCCCAAATGAACATGTGAAATGAGGAATGAAAACACAGCAGCCACACACTTCATTTACATGCACAGGATCTAATTGCTAATATGTCGGAAAAATACTAATCATCCAGGTCATTTCAGCTGTTGCATTATAAGTATCTCCTCCCCTCCTGCCATCACAATCTTTTCCCATACAGCCATCTTCATTACACATGCACGCACAAGCCGGCCCTGATAGATAATGAAACACATTCTGGCACCACAATTAGCCGCTTGAGACACTAATAAGGCAACATTTTTCATCGCATGCAATTATTCTGGCCTAGGATGTCACCTGCACACTCACATTAACATGACTGCTGGTTCTCAGGAAAGCCAATTGCTTAGCATTTCTGAGGTGAACTCCCCAAAAAGGTCATCGGAGCTGTTTGTCAAACCTGCAAAGGCCATACACCACCAAGCTCTGCCTCTGTGTTTCTAGCTTCTGGCTCGTCTGCTCCCAGCCAGTTGTTGTTGATCTTGACCTTTGCCTGAGTACAGGGACTGTTGTGTGATACGAGCCTTTGCTAGTCTGAGCAAGCAGACAGCAATTTTAAAGTCTGGTTCAAAACCAAGCTATGTAACGAGTCCTTGATAATCCTATGAAATTAAGATGTTTCTTGCTGAATGGGATATTTTGTTAAAAGATGTTTCAACCTTGGAGGAGAAGTGGTTGGGTAATTTGTGTTGTGTAAGTATGTTGTGAGTTATTTTATCAGTAAGCATATGAGCTTATTTTATTCTCAATGGCATTTTGTATTTGACTATCTTGGTTTTTTGGAGCCTGAACTAACCACATCTGGACGAGGGGGCGGAGCTGTGAGGAAGGACGCAAAGTTATGAGCACTAGGGCTCCCCTAGTGCTCATAACTACCCCTTACAGTGTCTTTTAGTACAACCGCAAACTAATCAAGACATTTTTAGTAGACCAAAATATTACAATTAGCTTTCATTCAGTGATAATACACTGTGAAAGGGTCAAGATAATCCTGCCCTAAAGCGCGCCATGCTGCATCATCTATTTTACTCTTAATGAGAGCATTATTTACAAAATGAACATCATGCTGTATTGAAGAAGACTGAAACGAATTATTAAGACCATAAAGTCATTAGGAGAAACAATTTACTGAGTTAATAAATCAAGTGAGAAGTATGGTCACTTTCTCATAAAATTCTATACAATTGGACTTATTTTTGCAAAAATGCAGGTTTAAGGCATTTTTGCATTGACTTTCTTTATTTGCTGTTTCAGTCATAATCATTATTCTTGCTATAGAACATTTTTGCATTGGTTACAGTTGAATGACAGAGACATGTACTTCGTTGTCAGAATCACACAGGGAAAGAATAAAGAAAAGCAGCAGGTTATTACGTTTTTCACGACTAAAATGAGCCTGCTAATGACTTTGGCCATTTCCATCTGTCATGTGACTCTCGCCCTGCCGTACCTTAAGAGTCTCCCTCTAAAATAATGGATTCTGTCTGTGCTCTGTGTGTGGCGATGGCTAGATTTAAAGGCTTGAAAAGACCCATGAAATGTTTTTCCTAAGAGAAATCTGCTGTGATGCCTTCAGCCTGACTTAGTCATAATCCCACACATAGACACACAAACGCACAACCATACGCACACACCCTCACAGTGTATGCCTGATCATAATTTCTGGCTAAATGATCGAGCAGTTGCAAATGTTGAATCGTTTTGTCCTTGGAGACAGTAAATGAAGGGTCCGCAGAAAAATAGTGCATTTAATTACATTGTGATAACATTTAATTATTACCTGGAGGTTTGATAATTAATTGCTTGGTTTATGTAATTAAGTCACAATTCTTGTCCTAATGAGGTAGAAGCTAAGTGAAGACTTACTGAGGAGTTTGTTTATGCGCATATTGTTGTTGTAATTTGGAAATTACATCCCTAAAATGTCAAGTGTTCAAGAAATGAGTTGTTTTCGGCTTGACATTTGTGCTTTTTGAGTACATTTTTTTCCCCTAAAATGGTTTTATAACAACATGAAGTCATGCAATTCCATATGACTAATCTCTAAAGGGAAATTAAATCATAAAAACCATTATGGGATCATTTTTCTTTAGATAAACAAATATGTAGTTGCATATTTTTTTTTTATGTTATTAAAAAAGGGCACAACCTCCCCTGCTTTTACTTTCTCTGAATTTAATCACCACTCACACCACTACTCATTTGAAAGTCAACAACAGCTTTATATGGGTGAGCTTTTCTTCATTTTTCTTCTTTTTTTCCTTCTCTTGGAGTTTTCAAGGATGCTCCATTAGCCTCTAATTAGCTTCCTCCATCACAACCAGCTACTTAGCACCAGAAGATGTCCTGCCTGTCTCCTTACTACATCACAGTGATGGAGGGTCTAGTGAAGTATCTCCCTCGTACTCTGATCAAGTGAGTCAGTCCCCAGCTTTGTACTACGTGCCTAGAGGCTGCCTTCACAAGACCAGACAGATTCTTTGTTTAACTGTGCTGTGCTGCTTTGAGGCTGAGCCTGACCAGACGATGACTTTATGAGGGTGTGTGTGTGTGGAGGAAGGGAGTGCTGGGAGCTGTCCCTAGTGCTGAAAAGAGAGCTCATTAACAAGAAAGGGAACACACTGCGAATGTGTTTGTAAAGGATTCACATTCAAGCAAGTAAAAAAACCTCAGACCTGGCTTTTGGTTGAGGTCGGTTGGTTGTTTTGCAGTTTCAGTTCCAGTGGAGATCTTCAGAGGAATAACAATACTTAAGACGGTTTCACTTGTATCAAAATAATGTCACTTGCTACTGCATGTCCTCCATGCAATAATACTCATACATGACAAAAGAAACTCAAACTGAACATTGATCAAGTTCTCACTGTGTAGGAGGTCTTCCATGAAAACTCACAATGAAAGTGATACATTTTACCATTTAGATTAGTCACAGTCATCACCAGGAGACATTGTGACATTATGGGTCTTACTCTTATTCTTATTCTTACTCTTATTCTTATTCGTGTGGTGGCTCTGACAATGAGTCATGCAGTAGCCACTTCCATTGCAGAGAATCAGGAAATGTGACTGTAGACAATGTTTTATATCAAAGCAAACCGTGCCAGCGTCTGAAATCTTCCAAATAAACTTTGGAAAAAGGTTTTACCCAAATCATTTCATTTTGAGTCAATTCCCAAGTGAATACAGAAAGTAGCCACCTGAATTAGCGATTGTAGCCAATGGCTCATTTCGGGATTAGCAAGTACCCCATTATCTGTATCCGTGGGTGGGACATGACCGCGCTTGATATTTTAAGCCTGAAATTGATTTGAGTTAATCAAAAGTTGCTATATTTGCTTTCTAATGAGAAAACTATTTAAATAACTGTCAACAAGATTAAGAGAGAATTACTATATTTATAGAAAATAGCTTATCACAAATACTGATATTGACACTTTTTAACGTTTCATCTGAGTACTTGGCTCAGCCCTGCTAACTTGGCACTCACACCTCTGTTGTAGAGATCTGGGAATGCCCTAAAGCCTTTCTAATCACTTTTTACATAACTCATTTAAATGCTTGGCTTTGAGTCACACCAAAAGTAAACTCAGACAAGAGCCATTTTTGCTAACTGTTTAGTAATATACCTCAGGGGAACCAGCCAGCTAACCAAGCTAGCTGTTTGGTTAGCCAACTAGCAAACTAGTAACAAAAACGTACTTACTGTTCTAAGTAAAGCATGATAATTTTTCAATCGTGGTGAAAACACTGGAATTTTTCTGCATGCAACATTAAAAGAAACATACATAGAAATGAATTATAGCATAAGCAGCTTGAAAATAAATATGTTCTGCATTTAACAAGCCAGTGAGGGATCAAATGACTGTGAGGTTGTACTCCCAGCTGTAAACACTTAGACGGTCAATAAACTGAAGCAAAAACTGTACAGTGTTTGACCTTTTAGCTAGCCTGTAATGGTATTAGTTTTAATGGGCTGGAGCATATTTTTCCCTGTGACCACCTGCAGCGGGATGTGAAATGGAAATGATCCGTTACTCAGTAAATACATCAACATCAGCTGCAGAATCTCACTTATAGACATATGGACTATGTGTGGCAGCAGGTGTGGTTTGGATGGTGCCACATGGAGCTGCTGATAGCTACATATGGCTGAGAAGTATAAAACAGGGGAACATGGAGGGAAACTAGCAGGAGGGGAATGGAGAGGTCTGGCTGTATGATGTGAATACAGATAAAGGCATTACAGCAGAAGAGGACTTTAGAACATGTTTGTGATAAGTGCGTTATAATCTGTGCATATGTCAGTTTGTGTGCGTCTGCATAATGTCATCCAGTGCACACACACAGTCGCAGTAGATGTCAGATAGAGAGAAATGAAACTGATTTAAGGGCTTTTGGTGTTTACTGTCTCTGCTGAAGTGAATGGTAGATTGCTATTAAATCTGCCTGGTGCTCTGTTTCACCGTTCAATCATTGCACTCAAACTTGATATGCATACTTATTCCATATTTGAAAACATACTGGATCGAACTACATTTAATAATAATATAGAATATTTAGTTAGATCCACTGGCTCTCGTCAGTGAATGGAGGTTACTTAGTCGCCAAGGAGATGGTACACTTGATCTAAGCATAGAATTGCAGTTATGTGATAACAGATGGTTGTATTTGTCGAGAGTTTATTGTTTTTCCAACCACGTTGCTTCTGTATGACAAACACCACCTACATTGATAGAGAAGGAAAGTTTGTGGATGAAGCAATAACTTGTTAAATTTTACTCATTTAGCAGCAGGCTAGTTAACTTGCTAGCTTTCTTATTCAACTATAATTTCATGCTACTTTGGTTACAAAAAATGAGCCAAACAAAGTATTTCTGAAGATATTAATGTACTTTCCGATGTTATTGAGTGGGGTGTTTAATTAGCTCGCTGGCTTGCTAAATCCACTGTGCTATCATGCTACACTGGTTACAGAAAATGAGAAACAAAGCAGGCTAGTCTGGCACTCTGTGTTCGGTTACTTTGATGGGAGAAGAATTAAGCTGACTAGGTAGTTGTCCGTCTTGAGGCTTACCGTTTACTCTTCACCTGGTGAAGCAGTCAACTACTGGCATGGAGTAAAGTGGAGGCACTGCTCAGTACCAGGCTAATTCTTGTCTAATTTGTGGTAAATGCTTCAACCCAGTAGTCAACACTACGCTCACCTAATACCTAGTGCCTAATAAAGTGGCAGTGTGGTGTTCTGCTGCTGTAGCCCATCTGCCTCAAGCTTGGACATGTTGTGTATCAGTGTAGAGGTTAGGTTTTCCTCGACTTTCAGCAGCATCTCTCAAAAGCTTATGAATGAATTTCCATCAGATTGGCCTGAGCAGACAGACTGCATGCCAAGATCAGTTGATTAGATTTCAGCAGTGATCTGGATCTCGGATATCCGCCCTTAGATGATAATCCTGTTTTAGCCATAACTAAGATAAAGACTTGACTCTAAATCCATAGGGTATGTTTGCACGATTAAGAAATCAATTTTAAGACGTAAGAGAGCCGACTCATATCTCTGGGTGTAGCAGCAGGCTGCGGAGCTGTGCAGCCTTGGCAGAGTGTGAATAGTAGACCCAGCAGAGACTGGACCAAAGGGCTCTGAAGCATTACTGTTACTTTTTCATAGTCCACTGTCGGGGGATTTTTTTTGGTTAATGTTCTGAATGTTGTGTACTCCTAACAGAAACTGCTTGTTGATGATAGTGATTTCCTTTCCCACAGTCACTCTCTTTTGTGATAAAAAAAAAAGAAAAGAAAAGAAAAAGAAAAGGAGAAATCCTCCTCACTCTGGGTTATTGATTTCTCTTCCCAGAGCTGCCACAGTGTGGTGCCCGCTCGGAGACTGGTTTCCCAGCAAGTGGTTGCCATAGCAACAGGTAGCCACGTAGTCATGGCGGCTGTGGAGGGCAGGGTGGTGGCAGTGTAGGGAGGGGAGGGGAGGGCGAGGTGAGGAGGGGGATATATAGAAAGCAGTGGCAGACTATTAATAGAGCTTATCGGGAGACAGCTGCAGAAAGCTGCGGTCTCATGGCACCTTGTCAGATACATCCTCTGCAAACACACACAGTTTGTTCTGTGTATGTGAGTACAGAAGCCTACGTGTGACTGTATGTGTGTGTGTGTTTGTTTTCCAGATCAGGGTAGTGCAGGTCTCATTACTGAGATGGACTGTAGTATTTGTTTGTGTCCCCTGGGCTCACCTCACGTCCACATGACGTTATTGTTGCTGTCAGTGACAAAGGTCAAACTAATTTTTATATTAATTTGATATAATTTAATTCCTTCATTAAGGACAAATTTGATTATTCAAATTATGGAATATGTAATAAAAATGTAAAAGTCACTGACTTTGCAAAACACTTATTGTGATTTTGAGAATGTAAACTTGTTAAAATGTAGTTATATTCCACCTGTCAAACCATAATATAAAACTAATACAGTTGTTGGAGTTAATGTTGCTTTGTCTGCAAGGACGTGGCCTGGTAACACTGTACTGATTTTAACATTTTAAACTGTTATGTGTCAGTATCAGCCAATAATATCAGGTTAACCAATATATCTGTCTGGCTCTATTCATAATTAGGCGGTAAACAGCATGTCCTTATTAAGAGCGTGTTAGCATGCTGATGTTAGCATTTAGCTCCATTACAACACCACAGAGCCTATAGTTTGGCTTTATTAGTATATTTGTGAGGGCTTTGAGTGTAAAATGAGGTAAAATTACAAATTATACGATATTTAAGTTATGGTGAGGGACAGTTTATTGGTTAATTTTAGGATTTTATGATGTTTAGCAGTTTAAAAAATTGGCCCATTGGTTACACGTGTGGTGCATTTTTCATTGACGTCACACAAAACAAGCCTTTTTTATATACACTAAACCTTCATTTCCTTTGGGAACAAGCAACATCTGCTGTACTAAGCACAGTCTCTGAGTCACCTCTCTTAGCAGATGCTCCCTCTTAACGGCGCCTCTCCCTCTCTCCCCCCCGCTGTGCAGGTATTGCCTCTATGACAGTGCCAGTGTACATCGCCGAGGCCTCTCCGCCCCACCTCAGGGGTCAGCTGGTGACGGTTAACACCCTCTTCATCACCGGTGGACAGTTCACTGCCAGCCTCATCGACGGGGCCTTCAGCTACCTGCAGCGTGATGGATGGAGGTCAGACACAGAGACACACACCTCACACATACAGGAGATGTGTAAAGTTACATTTACACCAATAATGATGAATAAATAACATAAAAAGGCATCTTATATGTTTGCATGAATACATTTTTTTCAAAGGGTTCCCATCTCCCTTTATCATGGATTGTCATATAGTGTACTTTTCTTTGGGTTCTTATCATATCAAATGCCAGAAAAAGTCATGCTGGCTCAAACCCTCATTCCAAATGTCAACACATGCACAGGTCAGCCCCTAACATTTGCTCACAGCAGCTGTGCTGTACGTTTGAACAGATACAGTATGCCTTCTCCTCTGTCCTCCTTTTTTCAGTTTTTCTGCTTCTGTTTGCGTCTTTCCGTGCTGTCGCACTGAATGCAGCTTCGCAGGATGTGTGAGTGTTGAGCTGTGAGTTATTTTAGATAAGAATCGTCCTTTTTGCAAGGATTTGCTTGAACTTTGAGTTCGTTTAGAAGCCCTCAGATTGCTGTGATTCATACATGATAATGGATTTTCTGAAGCACTTATTGAGTTTAAAGTATGAATGTTGTCTGATTGACGTCTTAGCCTGCAGAGAAAAGCCCTCTCTGCCTGGGTGCTCATTAAAAATATATGGATTTTTTTCCCACTCTTTGGAGTTGTATAAAAAACGACGACCTGCTCCGACTCCACTTCTTCTACCCTCTGAGATAAAGCTCTCTAACATCTTATTATTAACCTGCTTCATTCCCCTCTCTGGTGCTGAACCTTTTTATACTTGTCCTTTACCACATAATGTTTTGGGTTTGTAAAACCAACCTTTTACAGAATGTGTTGAACCCTGATTGTGTGCATGAGCAGATACAGAGAGGCAGTTTTGCTCTTAACATCCAGTCCAATCCTATAGTCTGTCATGGTAATAAAAATCAATGCTTTGTAGTTCTGGTTTGCTGTCAGGAAGGCAGTCAAAATCTGTGCTTACACATGCAATAATGATTAGATTTTTTACAGTTGAAGAGCATGTTGAATCTTATGACTGATCACATTCAGGGTCAGAGTTAAATGCTAAATGTAAATGTTGAGATTATTTTAAGTAGAAAAATCTGAATAAAGCTTTGACATTTCCACCAGTGTTTAACCTATGTCTGTACCTAAATGTCAAAGGAATTAAGATTTGCATTGTATGCAAAGCTTCCCATGTGCCAAAAACCCAAAGCACCTGGTTATGTAGTTCCTGTGATCATAATCAGATTCCTCCCTCCCCCCTGCAGGTACATGTTGGGTCTGTCAGTGCTCCCCGCCGTGCTCCAGTTCATTGGATTCCTGTTCCTGCCGGAGAGCCCTCGCTGGTTAATCCAGCGTGGGCTGACCCAAAAGGCCCGGCGCGTGCTCAGTCAGATCCGAGGCAACCAGAACATCGACGAGGAGTACGATAGCATCAAGAACAGCATCGACGAGGAGGAGGACAGCGGAGGAGGTAACAGGGGGGAAGAGGGAGGATCGGGGCAAGAGAACAGCAGGCATTTTTGGTGATATATGTATATATACAGTACCTACACTGGTATCCATGCAGTGGGTGGCTGCTGCTTGGATATCAGTTTAGTTTAGGTAACCTAAATAATTGAGGAAGGCCTATTGATTTTTAGACATTTTAATCAGAATTTGGTTTCGCTCCAGCTACTCCAAACAAGAACAGAAAGAAATAGAACTATAAATATATATAAAAAACACTAGAAGACTTAAAAATATACACCCTTAAGAAAATATACAAACTTAAGAAAAATACACAGACATAAAAAATACAGATTTAAGAACACACATAGACTCAAAAAAATACTATTATTGCACCAGTAAGAAGGTGAAAGGTGACGATAGATTATAATACATGTAGAAAAGTTACATATTATACCTTTAACTTTTACAAAGTAAATACATACCAAAGTGTTGTGTAGTTGAGAGTAAATCAGATGTGATAAAGTCATACAAAAGGTATTAATTGCAGTAGAAGTATTGCTGCAGGTCAGAGGTCACTCCTCAATTCGAGGCTTTCGTATGGACCGCAGCTTCAGATGACCTCCTCCTCAGCAAAGGCATACAGTGCTGTGGGAGCCAGGGGATGATTGTGAACATGTTTGAAAGGGACTAGTTCATGTTATTAACACCTCACAGCTGACAGAGTCACAACCCTGAGCCTCACAGGGGCTTTGATGTCCTCCTGATTAGAGAGTTCATCTCCTCTCCCGCTGCGTGATGAAGTCCTTCCTACTGGAGCAACAATAAGTCATTCAGCTGCTCTGCTGCATTGCTGTGTCTCCCGGGGCGATGATGGTTGCCTGCCAATCAAACAGTGTGAGCAGCAATGTGGCATCTTTTCATTTGAGCTCCGTAGGTGGAGATCTTTTGTCCGTCTGCTCATCTGTGCTGGCTTTTGAGATGACTTTGTAGGTCTTCAGTGAATGTTTCGCTGAAGCTTTCAAGGTGAATCAGCGCTGTAGATAGAGATCTCAGAGCGAAAGGTAACCACACAGAAAGCGGAGGGGGGTCTGTCACAGACTGGACAGAAAATACTCTCTTCTTCATGTTCATTTATTGTGTGAGCTGACCTTTGACTGACCACTTGGATGCTGCCAGTGTGAGCAGACAGTATTGAGCGAGGTTGTCAGAATGTCGGCTAGCTGAGCTTAATTAGCTAATATTGCTGTGTCATACCACTTGTTACAAACAGGAAATGGTCTTTGTTTCACGGGCTGTGTGTGTGGTACACTCCGATCCCTTCCTTCAAATCTTCACATTACCTCTAATCTCATTAATCCTCAATCAAACCAGTCCAAGACACACACAAAACCCACATTTTATCATACTCTTTATCTGGCATCTGTTTGCGCTCGCGTGTGTGAGAGAAAACAAGAGCGAAATACAATTAAATCCACTAAAGGGAGACATTATGCACATTCACACGCAGAGCATCTGGTGTCACAATTGCTGCAGTGATGTGAATTTGAATCAAATCGTGAAAACAGTTACTTTCACAATGGTTGGGAGTCAAAGGTCTAGTAATGTTATTTATTTTGAACAGTTCCCTGTGCCCTTGGCCAGATGTTAAATAAGCCATTTGTGAGAATAAAGCAGGTAACATGTAAAATCATCAGATCCTGGATGTTAGCAGCTGTATACCAGTCTAGATTTCAATTTGGGGAACAAGCTGTCGCCAAACAGTTTACAATGAAGCAGGAATCCAACCTCGCTCCTGCTTGTCCAGGCATTTAAGACAATCATCCAAACAAGGTTATGAGAAAATGGACAATGATTGCAGCTTTTAGTTTGTTTGTTTGTCTCTCCAGGACCTTGAGAGCGTACAGGCAGTGAATGTTTTGTTATTGTATCAGTGGTAAAAGAACAAGTGGTTAAACACTGTGAGAGAATCATAGTGTGGGCCTGGATTTTATCAGCATCAGATGTCTGATAGTTCTGAATCAATTCCAAACTTTTTAGGTAGAATTTGTCTCTTTTTTTTTGCAACATGCATATATTTAGTTGGGCAGTGTCCACCAAATTGGCATATAATGATCTGTCTGTCTGTCTGTCTGTCTGTCTGTCTGTCTGTCTGTCTGTCTAGAACTTTGGATGCAATACTTCAATTTCTCAATGGCAATGACTTCCATGCATTAGAATTAGGCTTAGTCATTTGTTTTCAGGTGTTTTTTTTATGCCTTTTTAAGTTTCTCTGCAGAGATTGTTCGCCTCAGTCTGTCTACAATGAACAGAGCCAGGAGAGTAATGGAGGGAAAGAGAGTGGAGATAGGAGAGTCAGTTAACAGGCAGAGGTGGACAAATGGGCAAAAAAGCTGAAAGAGAAGTACAATAAGGGAAGGATGAGACGAGGAGAGGAGAGGAGAGGAGAGGAGAGGAGAGGAGAGGAGAGGAAATTGGATTCATCCTGCAGCTAATCAACCTTGACAACAGAGAACACCATGTCTCTGGAAGGAATGGCATCCATAGGTCCCCTGGGTGCCAGTGGCCTGTCGTGAAGAGGAACCTTTATTACACACACACGTAATCACACACTGATGTACAAAAACACACACTTACACAAGCTGCTGAGTGTCCCTCTTGTGGCACTCAGTGTGTGTCCAGCAGTTTGTTTTTTCTTCTCGGTGTCTCATCAGTTACTGTGTGCTACCGCAGGAGCAGCAGGCCGGCTGCTCTCACTGCCCGCTTGTTAACTTGTAGCCAGTGTTCAGCACTTCGATTCAATGTGAAACGACCCACAGCACAGACTTTTAGGAATGTCGTCATCATGCTTGGGTTTGCTCCGAATTTTGGCTTCTCTGTCATTCTAATTAGCATGGCAGAATATTGAACAATGTTTGTGGTTTTCCTGCTGAGTCGTTGCCATTATGCTGCGTCTTTCATTGGGTTTTGGTTAGAATGATGATGGAGCTGGAAGATTGAATTGGCAGCATGGCACATTGACTGAAAACATACTAAATGAGTTCTGTAATGATAGTTACTAATTAGGTTTCACGCTAGCTGGCTGTTACTTGTCACATGTCCATGAAATATCTTGTGCACTCTGCAGCCTATGTGCCACAGGTTCATAATGTTTGATCACCACCATCATACCATCAGACTTATTTGTGGTTATTCTTGGCTGTGAATTCACTGCGCAGTGATCGAGGCTGGTTCAAGGGCTGTCTTAAACTGATCATATTTCAATATTCTGGCAATATTTCTTACTTTATAATACCTATTGAGATGCATCGTCTCAAGAGATATATGACAAGTAATTATGAGCCGTGACAGCATGTGGCTGGTGTTTTCACCTTGTGAGTGTGTGTCGATATGTCATCATGGCAAAATGTGGTCCTGTAGACACATATTGCATCTGGATCTTTAAAGATTTTCATCATTTGTTGCACTTTGACCAAGGAGAATGGGGTTCGTGTGTCATGTGAAAACAAAATTAAACGTTTTTCAGTCATGTTTTTCAAACTTTATGTCACTTCACATCACCCTCAAAATTTCTTAATTCCCAGCAGTTACAATAATTTATTTACTGTTTGAATTGTCTTTTATAACATCTTACCGGGGCGTTTTTTTTTCCTTAAACCTGGATCAACCTAGTTTTGTAGCCTTATAAACCTGTTTTTTTTTTACTACCAAGAGCCTTACATATATATAATGACTTGTGTGCCTTTTGTAGAAAGCTCTTTACCGCAAATGCTGATATGTGTCTTTATGGGTGATAATGACAAACGATCAAATCAAAGTAGAATTTATGAACTCACCGTGCTGGACAGATTTAAGCAGTATGTGTAAAGGCTGATGATTCAAAGAAATTGACAATCATTAATGCTATTGGAGGAAATTATCATTTTTGCTTCATATCATACAAAATATATTGAAATGTGCCATTTTGAGCTAAATAATTATTTGCAGAATTTTTGTTTTGCCTCTTACAAAAAAATGCACTTCCTGCTATTTTGATATCGCACCAGTCCATATATCAATGGACATGTATTTTATCAACTCACCCAACACAAACTTTAACGTCTCAGA
>CAFUXE010000270.1:898217-912014 GCA_903364295.1 Serranus cabrilla | reverse complement strand
AGGACCCGGGACACACTGCAGTATGTTTTCAGCTGATGGAAATTAGCTGTAAGACATTTGTCTTATTAGTGTTTGGCTGTTTTTAAAGACACTCAGGGGTCAGCTGTTTGTTTTTGCACTTTTCTCACCAAGTTAGCTTGCTAGAGCTAGCAGATAACTTAGCTCCACCCTCCAACCCACTTTTTGTCATAAAAAAAAACGATAAAAGAAATCAGCTCATTGTCGTAGTAACGGTAGTCCACCAACCAGCAGATGCCGTCATGGTGGTTACAAGAGACCTTCTCATATGACATGAAGTCATTTGGCCCAGTGTTAATATAAAAATTAGAATAAGTGCAGCTTTAAAGATTGATTTTGTGCGCAGTTTCTCTTTCAAGAAAGTTTACTGTCAGTCTGCCTTTCCAGTCTAAATAAATCCCATTTTGATTTGAAAAGGAGAGATGAAAGAAATTGCTCAATGTCAAGCACTTTTGACATCAATTTAGCTCACTACATTCACTGCATTACATAGGACGTCTCGGTAGGCACACAGGCACAGCCAGTAATCAGGATGAGTGGTTATATTGTTAAAGAAAGAATACAGCCTGATATAACAGCAGATACGCTGTACCTTTACATACACAATCACAACATCAGTCAATCTGCAGGGAATTACATTAGTGTTATATTGAGATTTATTGACGTCACTTTGAATACATTTTTTTTCATTTGTTTGAGGTCTGCAGCAATCTTCTTTTCACCTGCTTGTTTTGTTTCGCTCATGATTGCTTTTAACCGTCTGTTTCCAGGTAATTGAATGGTACACCATGTTAGCTATCAACAAAAGTGTGCTGCAGTCATGTTCCTGCAGAGCGTTTCTAAATTATTAATTTTATGCCATTATAATCGCTATTTATTCTCACGGACACACAGGCACAACACGTTGAGTTTTAGCGTCTACCTCCATTGCAGTCCTAATTCTTCCGCTGATCATTAATAATTCAGGGTATTTGAACATTTTATGAAACTCCACTGGTGCTCTGGGTCTGTTTAAATCCACTAGGAAATCTTAATGAGACCAGGGCTTCACACTGAGGAGGGAAAATTGGTGTCAACAAACTGCTTCCTCAGTCTCTTAAACTTAAGCGTGAATTAAAGTGTAGATTTAAGTACCCAAAGGGAAAGGAACAAAAGATTTGAGACCTTATTTGGTAAACTGGTTTTAAAGCAGCTTCACAGTTTACTGACGTACGCTGGGTTCATGTCTCCACTCTGAAATCCGACTTAATTGAATCTAAACATGCTTGAGGCATTGTCTACTAATCTTCTTTCCAATAAATATGCTTTCAGCTCGAGTGATTTCCATTCCCTCTTCTGATTCTACCTCTCAAGCTTTTGCTTTAACAAACCCAAATGGGCATCCCGACAAATACGCTCATAAGGGTAATATGAACAAATATTTTCATACGAGACTACTGAAATAGGCCACATTACTGCTGTGTTGTCATCAGTTTGAACAACAGTGTGTGGATGGCGGGGGTTGCAGCTTGGAGTGCAGGGAAATGAGACCAAAGTCCCAACTGGGAAATTATTATGGAGGCTGCATTAGCAGAGGACGCAAAGCAAAGCAAGCTGCTCCTGATGAAAGCAGAGAGGGGAGATTAGGGAATTATCTTTCTTTTTACTTCAGTAATTGGTTTCTATCGAAGCCTCCTTGAAAGTCCAAAAAACAAAAGTATGAATGTATCCAACTCCCGATTCAATGTTTTATTGCTGTTACTAATTACCAAGTGACTATTCATCAGCTGCAGAATTTAATTGGTCTAATTCGTATTAGCAGGCTTTTGAGAGTGTACACAGTGTTCATTGCTTTGTACTTAAAAATCAATGCACTCAATACACGTTGGGGGAGCGCGGGGATTTGCTTTTTATTTTCAGCAGAAGAAGGTAAGCTGAAAAGTTCAGAGAGGAGTCGGAGAAATACAAATCAGCCACAAATTTAAAAGTCAATAGCTAGAAATAAGTTACTGATTATACATAGAAAATGGATTCCCCTGGTAAATGCATTTTTTATTAATATGATACAAAACAAAACAAAACAAAACAATGAGGGTAAAGTCATGCCCTCTTACAAGGAAGTTACAACAATGTCAAAAAGAAACTGAAGGCTGTTGTTTCTATTCTTAATGTGAAGACGAGCAGAGACTGGATAAAAAATGAATAATGCTGCCCATTGGTCTGTTGACTGAGCCTAGGCTTTGGCATTTTGCCCGTCATGATCGTGGTTTTTTGACCATATTTGGAGCCAGAGGGTGGATCTGACTGCCTTTGTAGGGACCTGTCAATTACAAGATAGTTATGCCTAAAAGCACACCCAGCGTTATTGTCTATCTTACTCTAGATGGGAGCATATTTTACAAAATGAACATCATGCTTCATTGAAGCATTAAACATTAGGACGCTTTTCATTGAGGTAATAAGTCAAGTGAGAAGTAGGGTCATTTTCTCATAGGCTTCAATATTGTTGGACTTCTTTTTACAACCAGTGGAGTCGCCCCCTGCTGGTCATTAGAAAGAATGCAGCTTTAAGACATTTCCACATTGGCTTCACTTTTCTGACCTGACACCAAAGCTCCAAATAACCAGCAATATATTGCTGTTAACATAATCTGAAAGTACTGAAAGTATAACTGAAATGAAAGCACACATGTTCACTGCTCATGTAGAGCACAAAAGTAAAGGAGGATTTTTCAGTTCATCTGAAACTTTGATGAGTATTTTCAATGTACTGCAATATTTCAGCCTTGAATAATTGTCACTCTTGTCAGCTCACAATGGAAGAATAACAAAAGGAGATTTTAAATGGCTTCACTTTGGCTTATTTGAATCGCAGAGCACAGTGTGATTGAAACGAAGGCTACGTTAGCACACAGCAATGTTCTTCTGAAGAATCTATTCCAGGGTCCCAGCTTCCATGTGTGATGGCAGCAGTGAACCTGTGACTCACCCAGAGACACTTTATTTCATTAAAATGCGGTTGTTGAATTGGTATCTTTTGGGAACAGAGGCCCCAATGAGCTCTGAGTGAAATTAACAAGCACAGTAATGGTTATGACTCAAATGTTCCATCCGTAATCGTGGGTTTATTAGGTCAGTAAATTATCCTTGGCAAAACTATTATCCAAACAGGTTTTAATGGGAAACAGCGAAATGAGAAATTCAGATGATATAGGTAACAGTGCCTATGTTTCCTGTTTGCCCCGAGCCTCTCTGACTCTTTCTTATTTCAGTGTGTGTGTGTGTGTGTTTGTGTGTGTGCGTCTGTGTGTTTGTGTGTGGGCCCCTAAGGAAGACCTTGGTTATTTGCATTGGAGCAGGTGTGCAGCTGGGACGTCATGAATCTCAATAACTCAGTAGATTGATTTCCACCAGACTTCAAAATGCCTCCAGAGATTTTATTACTGGCCAATGGGAATGCAGAGATGGATGATAATGTGAGTGCATGAGTATCTCTCAGGTTTGTGAATGCAGCTGTGAAAGCTGGAAACACCCATGAGGGCACATTTATTGCATTATTATGTGGCAAGGTTTCTTCAAACCTCGGGGCATTAACTAATTTATTATTTAATCTTCTTTAGGCGTCAGTGATGAAACTAAGACGTCAGAAAGGATTTCCTTAATGGTTTGTGTAAGCACTAACAGCAAGCATTTTATTTTAGCGTTGCTCTGCTCGTTATTTGTTCAGTGTTTGTAAGACTGCCCAGAAAGTAGGTCTCGTACTTCCCTCCAGCTATGACAGTCCTTGACACCAGGGTCCCTATTTGACACAAAGCAACACCTGTCATTGATATTTTGACGCCCAGCACCCATCATACACAAGTAGCAAATGTACTCGCGCCCATCTGCATGTCCGTCTTTAAGGTGTGGTCAGGTGAATTGTTGGTGCATTTTGGTAGCAGCAACAAAAACATGGTCTAAAGTCAGTGGGGCAGTATGTTTTTTGCAATTTAACCCTTTGGAGTCTTGGGCTATTTAGCAATTTTTTAGATGCTTTTCATTCAGCCACTTTATTTTTTCAATGCCATATTGGTATAATTTCTTCCTCACAACTATACTGATATAACCTGACAATTATTTTTTCACTTTGACTTACTGGATGAACATTTTCAAGCCCCAAAAGAAAACAAACCCCCCCCCAAAATAAGATGTTTTTTTAATCTTTCAAAACAAAATCATGCTTAATGAAGAATTCAAATGTTTCAAATATAACATATGGTATACATAGGAAGAAAAATGTGTGATATATTTTTATGCTAAAAATATTTTACCTTATCTCCAGTTATACTTGAGTTTTAAGGCAGTACTTTAGAGGCAAGTTGATGGCAGGGCTCGACGTTGCTTCTTTTTTTACGTCGTAACATCATCATCGTCGTTTTTGAGGGGAGACAAGTCTTAAAACTTAAGGTGCATAGAGAAAGGAAACTTCAGAGCTGGGTGTGAAAAAAAACGATGCCAAACCACACCCACCTGCAGTGATGGGCGTGGTCAGGTGGGGCTCCATGAAAGCTCCTGTGTGGAGTTACTCTGACCCTAAGGAAGTGAAAATATACCTGCGATCAGTTTAGATTTGCTCCCTTTTTCTTTGTATCTGTCGAGTTACTTTATCCTGACACACACACACACACACACACACACACACACACACATATTTTTTCTTTACCTTTTATGTGAAATGTAAGACGAGTCAGTGCTAACAGCTGTGTTTTCATCACAGTGGCACCGTTACCTTCAGGAGACAAATCTCTTTAAGATCTTGCTGTCTCATCAGCACACATTTGTTTCCTTGTTCCACATTAAATGCCCCGGGCCTTCTCAAATCACCGAGCCAGCACTCTTCAGAGGTGTGATAAGACGTTTGAAAGGAGCGTTTCATTCACCCTTTATCTGGCTGCTACAGCTTGTGTCTTTCCACTTAAACTAACTTTTCTGGTGTTTCTTCTTGAATCTTAATACAACCCTTTTTTCTCTGGCTTGTTCAGAATATTTAATTTGCTCTAATGGCTCAATCAGACATTGATTTGTTTACTTAATTGTCTTAGGCTCTGTTTTGTGCAAAGCGGCCTTCGCGCGTCACCAGCCTCTCTGCTGAGTCGTCCGATTGTTGGTTAAACCCACTCAGTTTGTCTCAAGGCTGTGAGGTGTGAGTGACTCAGAGCGGAAACAGGGTTTAAAAAGACTTTGATGAGATCAGATGTGAAAAAGGTCTTTGCCACTGAACTCCTCCTGCCTTCCGGTGAACATTTGGAAGCAGACATGAGATGCTGCTAAATCTGTAATAGCTCCTGTGTCACTTAAGCAGTCTGAGTGTCAAAGTTTTTCACTTTAGTTGTATTTAAGATCAACTTTTTTTCGAGAGTGACATTCTTTTTCGTGACCTGTGGTTATTGTTGACACCAGTGTAGAAGTTCCCGCTTCTGTGCTATTTATGCGTCCGTGTGAGTAATTTGTACTCAAGCAGCATATTAGATGCCACGCAGTTAAAACACCAGCAGCAGGTTGATATGGATGACAGCCAGTCGCCTGCTGTTTCCAATGACAACAGATCCTTTCTCCCCCCGTGGCGCTCCGCTCAACTCTTCCTAACTCCCAACTTTATGACACAAGCTAATTCCTTTCCCTTCCCTCCTCTTCTTTTCCTTCATTGTTTCCTAATTTTCTTTCATCTCATCTCCTTCTCTCTACCTTGCCCTTTCTTTCCTCTCCCCTCCTCTTATCACCCTTCATCCACCCTTACTTCCTCTCATCCATTCACACTTTTACCTTCCTTTCCTTTCCATTTCTTCTACTCCTTTCCCCTTTTTCCTTGATTTTCTTTCTATTCCCTTTCCCTTCCTTCCCTTTCTCTCTTCTACTTTTCCTTCCTTTTTTTGGCTTTCTTCTTCTGTTCCTCACCTCTCCTCTTCTTTATTTATTCTTTTTCACCTTTCCTCTCTTGTTCTTTCTTTTTTTCCTTCTTTCCCCTCCTGTTCTTTCCTTTCCTTTCTGTTCCTTTCCTTTCCTTTCCCTTGCTTTCCTGTCATTTACTTCCCTTTGTTTCTTTCATTCACTCAATTTTTCTCCAGATCCTTCCTCTCCTCTCCTTTCTCTTCCTCTTCCACTTCTTCTTTCCCTCCTTCCCTCTCACAGAGCACATCAGATTAAACTGACTCTGTCTGTTGGATAAGCAGATCAGATTGAGATCACAAGTCACGACACCAGCAGGCATGAAGGTCATCTCTGCACCATGTAAAAATGCAGATCACACTTTTCTCCCCCTGCTGCTTAACAGACTCTTTTACCAACGAGTCTCTTGGAAACACTGATGTCTCCAATCACTCTGCTTTTGTGAGTCATGTTTGGTATTGCTCGTCTTCTACACAGATTGGTGCGCAGATTGGACCCGCTGTCTGCATTCAAAATATGTGCCATCTGCTTAGTGATTGACTCTTGACTTGAGTGGAGAGACTGAGCAATCACACCCGCTTTTGTGAAACGGACTGTAAGAAAGCATTGTCAGTATTATCTTCTACTTATCATTTAAACAATATTCACTTCAGTGTTATCCACTTGTGTTCTGCCTTGTTGACACAGAAGTTTTGCTACAGTATGCAAATAAAGTACTCTGTAGGACAGCAAAGAAAGGTTGAAATAAGAAAAAGATAATATACTTGTGGATTCAAAAGCTGAAGGTGTTTGGTACAAAATGTTGTGTTTGATTGATTGATTTTCTCAGCCAGTGCTGTGTTCTAAAGGTCATATCTACACTCACCGGCCACTTTATTAGTTGAAGTGAGTACCTATTAAAGTGGCGGTGTGGTCTTCATCTGATTCAAGGTTGGACGTGTTGTGAATCAGAGATGCTCCTCTGCTGCTTTGGTTGTAACGAGTGGTTCTTTGAGTGAGTGTTTGAGTTGAACCAGTCTGGTCGTTCTCCTTTGACCTCTGACATCAACAAGCATCAAGGCTCACTGGATATTTTCTCTTCTTCTCACCATTCTCTGTGAACCCTACAGATGGTTGTTAGATCTGAAGTCGGTGAAATACATCCCCCATACTGATGCTCGCTTCACCATGTCTACATGCCTAAATGCACTGAGCTGCTGCCATGTGATTGGCTCATTAGATATTTATGGGATATAACGGGTGTACCTAATAAAGTGTTGTATCTACGTTTATCCTCTTACTTTAAGTTTTGTCAGGTGAAGCTTTGATGTTTTATAAATACAAATAAAGTACAATGCAATACATTTGAATAAATAATTCATAAGACTGTATTATCTGAGACAAGCTCCAACAAGCAGTAAAAAATCTTGCTCATGGCTCCTCCAGGGGCTCCTTGTCAGATTTTGGAACTGGATTATTGCTGAAAGTTTGAGAACACTATTAAAGTGGTGAATACCAGTGTTACCAGTAACTAACTTTAACTTTGTGTTGATTTCGGTGACGAAAAGCAGTCATATTGATACAGCACATTATCAATACATAAGCTAATGGTGTTTAGTAACAGAAGCTACTGCCTTGAAACTCTTCATGGAATTAACTAAAACCTGCTAGTCTATTACATTACAGTTTTAAAGGCTATAGGGTTATTTAATCATATCTACATTAATAGTACCTGTTCCCAAATAGCAGAAGGTATCTGTTATGGTATAGCTAGCCTTCTCTCACATCTCCATCTCCACAAACCAGCACTTTTCATTCCAATAGCCAAGAATTCGCCCTGCCCGCGTCTGTCTCCAACTTTAGCAGCAGCTGGTTTAACTGTTGGTCTGATGTGAGTGACAGCTAGCTTCATGCAGTAAGACATCTGGGAATGAAACTTACAGCCATTCATCCAGTTTTTAATGAGATATTCACTGGGAATCAGGCTCGTTGACAGCCATCAAGAATAACTTCTCGCCAATCTTCTCATTAATGGTCTGATTTGTTTATGTAGGTCATGTAGAGGCATCAGAATTAGACTGATACTGTTTCATAGCCAGTTAGAAACTCACTGTAGTTGCTTTAAAGTACCCCAGCAGAAATTTGGGTACTGTGTCATTCAAACTTTATGTACCTGTTGGGGCGTCCCAGTGGCTCACTGGTAGAGCTCATACCACCTTGTCGCAGTGGATCCAGGTTTGAATCCGGCCTGAGGTCCCTTTACTGCATGTCTTCCCTTCTAATAAAGCACGGAAAATGCTCAAAAACTAATCTTCACAATGTCACAAGGCTTGATGTCCCTGTCTTCCATTCCTGGTGATTAGAGTCCTGGCAGTGAGTGAGTTTGCTCAGCTGCTAGGGTGGTAAATTGGGGAGACATATTGTAATGTGTTTTATCATATTTAGAGATATGGTGGGATGGGGAGAAGTGGGAAGTGCAGCAGGGCCCAAAATGCCCATCTGCACCACTTTATGGCTGCAGAGGAGATCCTTGTTTCTGTTCATTCCAAGGGGATGATTTGATATTTAGCGAATCATCTTCCCTGCTTGGCCAGAATTGAAAATGAACTAATTGGACTCATTTAGCTCAGTTGATTCAAACAGCATGCGGAGACATAAAAAGCCACCCGTGAGTCTGTCTGATTCAGTAGGAAAACTAAATATCTGTCCTTTAACCCTCCCACTCGTAACCAAGCTGGTCCTTGTTAAGAAACTGTGCAATGAAAAGATAATGGATAACACTTGTCAGCAGTCTCTAAACGTACTCCTTTTGTTTGTGTGGGTCACTGTGTTGCAGAATAAGCAGCGAGAAAAAGTAACAGAGACAAATAGAGAACAAAAGAGCTTCTTCTTTCTCCGAGCGCTCCACTCCTCTGCTCCCCTGTAGGTTTTAAGCAGCTTATTAATAATTGAGCAAGGAGAGTTGTGCGATGGCAGATCTATCATGATTCCCCCTCTGCGCCTGTCACAAGCCCTGCATGGATAGATGGATATTGAACCAGCCTCTTTCACACAGTATTTTTGGGGAAGGGCACAGGCAGGCCAGCTGCATTATTTCACCACTTAAAAATGTGATAATGAATTTCAGTCGGCGCATGAGCTGGCTCAGACTGTGGGAGAAAATCCCCACACGCCAGATAAGACAGGATGTGTGAAAAAAAAAGGGATACAGTATTTGAATGTGTAATTTATGTGTATATTTAGTTCAAAGGCAGTTTTATGTTCACAATGGGGTATCTTCTACGGTGTTATGGAGCTGTTCTGAAATGCATATCGCAGTGTGTGAGTCCAGAGAAATAGTCCAACTCTCCCGCAGAATAATAAGATAGAAAATGGAAAGTGTGTGTGCATAGCTTTCTTTCTGCCTGCTTCCCTTCGGCCCTAAAGATCCCTCGTTTCTCTCTGTCACACACACACATACACACTTTCCTCCCTCTCTACTCATGCCTCTCGGGACTAACTACCCACCAGTTTTGGGTCAAACGGGCAATAGCAGCTGATTCTTGCATAACATTTGTTCAAACATGCACAGACGGCTGGATAGCTACCCACCAAACTGTCATTGACAGAGTCAGAAGCTAACGTCTGTTTACAAAATATAAAAAACAAGTTACCTTTCTGCTGTCACATTTAATGACGGACAGCGTGTCTGCGGGGAAAGATGTCTAACTGCTGAATAATAGAAATCTCAGTCGGAAAATCAGATGGAGTTTAAAAATGAATGCGTCTCTCTGTCGTGTCCTCCTCTCAACTTCAGGTAGCTGCTGGTATGATCTGATTCTGGGTTACATAACCACGAGGTGATTTTTCAACACAACCCAAAGTGGAAAAACTTATCACTGCCTCCATTTCTTTTTCTGCGTCTCCTGCTTTTGTGTAATCGTCTTTGTTTATCCACCAGGCGACAGAAAGGGACAGAAACGACACGACAGACTGACAGGCAACCTCCTGCGCTCTATTGATCGATTCCTTTGATGTGATTAGTTTCAAACTAGAGAGATGGTGGTTTTGTTGACACTCAACACCGAGACTCTGAAGCTTTTAGAAACACTTAAGCATCAGTTGAGACAGCACCTATCCTTGATTCAAAGCAGCGTGTTTCTTTCTTAGCTAACCATGTTTTTCAGCAGAGGCGCCTTAATGTTGCCTTGACATATTGTGAAGGGAGAGAAGGGCCTCCAAAACATCATGAAATATGAATTCAGAACCCTCAGTCTGTCAGTCGACAGCCACAAATATCAAAAGGAGTGCCCTTCTGATCAGTAAACAAGATATGAAAGTCATCACTATAAGAAAATATTGAAAATAAGTAAACATTCACGTAGGCTTGTGTGCACAGATCAGCATTACAAGCAAGACATTTTTGTTTAAGTTGTTCCTGCTTCTAGGTGCTAAAAATATTTTGGTATTTTATAGTGTTTGAATGCCAAAACTGAGTAATAGTTCTGTGAGAGAGTAGAACAAAATGTCCCTTGAGCTGCACTCTGTTGTGCTTGTTTCATGTGTAGCTGTCCATGGTGCTGATCATGAAACTGCCAAGACTTTCTCGCCGTTTTAGGTTTAATAGTAGGGTATGACTAAATGTTTCTAGTGCGCTACCAATTAATTCATATCGACTCAACCAAATATTAAGAGTCATCATTAAAAAATTACTATAAATAAACATATCATGCCATGAAATCCAACATATAAACCTTCATAATGTTCAGTATTAAAGAAATAGATTTTTTTGCAGGAATGGGAAATGTGTGATTCATTATCTGGGCTTTCTTTGGCTTTGAGTCACATATGAGATTAAAAAGGTCATCAAGGCATCTGGTCAATATTAAATCTGTCCTCTGGAGATTCTGACCGATAGAGATTAAGGTAAAATAAAGCAAGAAAATGATTACATTTAAGAGGGATCAGAGGGCGTACATTTATAACGAAGGAAAAAGCACTTAACCTATTAACACATTGGTAATGGAGTTTTGTGCAACTTTTGTGAGATTCTTATTATTATCAGTAGCTTTTAAATTTAAGCTTAAACAGGAACTCCACTGATTTTACACATCCCAGTCTGTTTACAGGTGTTACGGAGCATATGTGAAAATAAAACCTACAGAGGGATGATAAGTGACATCATGTTGTCACTTGAGGCAGCGTTATTTGTTGCAAAAGGTTATAGCAAAAACATAAAAAAAAAACATGTCTGGTTCTGCTGCATTGATTTTTATCCTTTTTTTCTCTCCATTCAACATTTTTTACACTGTTTTGCTGTGTAAAACGTGATATCCCCTTGGATTACAGCCTGTAGGGTAATTCCACATGACAGAATAGGAAGTAGAAGAATTCTTATTTATAAAGATAAAACAGGAGGAGGTTCCACAGGTTTTTTAGGGACATTTACCAATTGGGTAAGGAATAAATCCATGGCATGATTATCAGACATTGTGTAGAAAAGATCCTGAGGGAAGTTTCATAAGCCACAAACCTGTTACACCTGCTCAGTATTTGACATTTTGATGAATAATTACTTGGGTCGAAGAAATAAATCACAATTCTACTACCAGATGCTGCCATAATGTGGGTTATATATATTAATGTTGAGTTAATGGGAGCTCCTGTGCAATTGCTGTGTATTTATTTCTGTCAGTGTGTGTAGACGTGTGCGTGTGTGTGTGTGTTAGACTCCGCTTCTTCATCTATCCATCCATCCATCCATCCGTCTGTCTGGTGCTCAGCTCCTGGCAACCGTTGGCCCCACGGTGCCCTTAGATAAACACAGCTGCTCCCCTGCATCTGCAGACGCTGACGAGATTTGATCAGCTCCACTTAAAATGCTGTTTCTCCCTGACGCTACAGGTTCAGAGTGATTCTCAGTTATCCAGAAAATGAACTAATCAAGTGCCAAACTCCTCAAAAAAACACACATCATGTTGTCATGAACAAAACAACAGGTGGTTCACATTCGTAAGCTTCACATGTTGGTTCCAGCTGACGTTAGCACGAGGATGACCTCTCTCATAGATATTCTACTTGACCGCATCTTCTTCAGCTGATTTGATTTTCTTCCTCCCAACATGCCATGCCTCTGCTTGATTTCACAGTTGTCCAATGGGTATTATGTGCTGCCAAAGATTCAAAGAGTACAGAAATAAAAACTTCTTCGAGTGCTTCAGTGTGCTAAAAAAAAAGAAACAGGCCAAACCACCAGCAAGGCTCCTTATCTCTGAAAAACACAGACTATATATCAGAAGCTCAAGAGCTGCACTTCGTGGTGCTATAGCTTCACTTTAGTTCAGTTAAAAGGTACTAAAGAGAAATCTGCAGTCTGTTAAACCCACAGAGTGCCTTTAATCTTAATCATTTTCAACAAGAGGGCTTTAAAGCAGCACTACTTACATTATTTTTTTATGTAAACATCATTGTTAGAATGTTAGCCCACAACTAACAAGAGCTCTTTGTCTTATTAACTGAATCACTGTGGATTCTACCTATAATGTTAAACAGTAGACAAACTGTCCTCTATACTGAGGACTGGCCTCTTTGTTGTATTTTAGGGTTCGCTAACAGTTAATGATCAGTGAATGAGGGTCGATGATCAGTCATCAGAAAAAAGTCTAAATGAGAATCCCTGATGGAAACAATAATGATGATGGCATAATGATTCAACTGACAGCGCCTTAAGTACCATTAACCCAAGTTAAAGGAACAGTTTGACATTCTGGGAAATTTGTCCATTCGTTTTATGGCCCATATTTAACATCAGTTAACTGGTAATTAAGCTTCACCCTGTTGTCCAAATATTCACACTTCTGGCTCCAAAAACATAACATAACAGCCAAAATGCCTCGCTCGAGGATTCAGAACAGAAGTTCATAAACCCAATGGCTGACATCAAGGTGGCTACATCCATTTCTTTTATAAAAAAAGATTTATACCACTCTCATACCTGTCAGTTGAAGGTGAAATGACCTGCTACATTCGTGCAGCAGCAGAAGAATGGGAAAACACACTTTTTCACACTTCATTTCAAGATGGTTAACCCAGCTTGGCCTTTACTTGGCCAGTACTTTGACATAAAAGCTGGACTGAGTGTAACTTTAAGGATGGACTGATCTGATGGTGGCTGTTTATTTGTAACATTTTAGAAACAGCTATTTCTTTTCAATTTCGTGAAACACCTAATAGGCTGCATGGTACTGCCATAAGCAGTGATAGACCTAATCTCTATTCCCCATTAGTCCTGACCTTCCGTTGTGATCTTGACTGTGTGGAGTGTGAGGTGTCATGATCTTGCTCTGATGAGGAAGACGAGGAGAAGTGAGAAAGGAGAGAAGAGGGGAACTCTGGAGAAGAAATAATTAGAGGGGAGACGGGGGGTTGAGGTAGGAGGGCTGCAGATTGCCTGCTCAGACTTCAGTCGTTGATTGCAGCTCTCCCGGTTATGTAAGTGAAGCCGCTTCCAGCCACTTACTCCCTGAGGACACGGTGATTGCATGGATGGAAAGAGCTATTCTCTCATTGACTGACTTCTACCTTAATAATTCCTCCCGTGCTTCCATCCATCGCATCATCGAGCCTCTTTGTTTACTTGATTGGCCATTGTTCCACACAGCTTTTCACCCTGCACTGACCCGTGAATATACATAGATTCCACCAAATTACAAAGGATTTGTTAGTCGGACGGGTGCTTACTTCCTGGAAAGCGAGCTGCCTCTCCACCTGCTGTATATTTCATTACGCTGACTGACTGCGGTAGGGCTGGGCGATATGGCTAAAAACTGTATCACGATATAAGTGTTTCATATCGGTCGATATCGATAATTATTGATTTTTTTTTTTAAAAACCTATTCTACATAAAGACCAGGAGA
>CAFUXE010000270.1:860696-898184 GCA_903364295.1 Serranus cabrilla | reverse complement strand
GCCGAGTACCTCTCGATGGTGGTCTGTTGTTGCCGCTTGGGTGCTGTTCCACTTGCACCGGCAGATGTAGATGGTTGTGGTGGCTGTTTGATACTGCTGTACTCGAGCGGGTGAGATCGGCTCAGGTGATAAAATAAATTTGTCGTGTTCCCAGACTTGGTAGAGACGACGACCTTGCAAAGTTTGCAGACAGCATCACTTTGCTTCGTGTCGGATTTAAAAATATCCAAAATACGTCCAAACTGGTGACGTGACCTTTCCTTTTTTATCTACAATCTCCGCGGCCGCACTCATATTCCCGTTTCACTCCTCGTCAGCTGGCCGTTGTTGTTGTTTTTTCTTCCTCTGTTTGCATTTCCCAGAATGCCTTGCGGTTCCGACTCGGCCTTTCTTCGTATTTCTTTCTAACAGAATTCAGTGAAATTATCGAAGATTCTATCGACCCCATTTTCTATTGATATTGATCACATGTCTATCGCGATATATATCGTTATCGTTTTATCGCCCAGCCCTAGACTGCGGCACGTGTTTGAAGCGTGAATAAAACGAAACATCTGACAGGACCAACGGTGCTAAACGGGCGGCTCTAATTGGCGGTGGGGGGTGTGGGGGGGAGATGATGTGTCTCCTGAAAGCAGGTAGCCGAGTAGAAGAGCTAATTGGAGATTCCTTGAGTGAATATCAAAGAGGAGAAGAAAACGGAGACGGACCCTGCTCTCATTAAAAACACATCCCAGGCTTCCCCTGCTCACTGTACAAACAAACTGTGGTCTTATGGTGTTAGAGGGAGGATATCAGTATTTGCTGGATTGAATGCTGATAAGATGTGAAATCAAAGAGGATCCATGCAGGTAGCGATGGTGGCTGGATGATCACAGAGCCTGTGTGGGTAGATTGACATAAGAAAAGAGAGTCATGCCTTTGTAGTGAGCTGTGTGTCTGTGTGTGTGTGTTGTGCTGACTGCATCTAGGTTTTGTGTGTTCTGCTATCACATTCAGTGCTCGTCTCTCAGAAAAGCTGCTATATTATTTATCTTACCGTGATCTCCACCTGAATGCATCAAGCTTGACGTTTTAAGGTAATCTTGGTTTTGCTGTATGGACTGAATGAAATGAGGCAGATATAGTTGGAAAGGTTCAGTTCTGACATGCAATTACTGCAACGCTGCGAGACTTAATCACTGTGCTTGTGGCTTGCTGGATGCTCGCTGGCTTGTTTTTCATCGCCATCCTTCTTCTTCAATATCTCGTCTGATTAAATTACAGCTGGGTGGTGTTCAGCTGAGGAAATGAAGCTGTGTGTTTGTGAGCTTGGTGTGTTTTTGAATGTATGTAAAGCAAGTGAGTATGCATGTGTTAATTTGCATTTTAGTAATATTTTTGTAGAATAAAGTACATATAGACTGTTCTGTTGACCCCCAAATACAGCAAGAGGGAATAAGACATTGTGTCTGTATGATTGATGGTATCTAAATGTGTGCTTGTGTGTGTTTGGCTGCGCAAATTAAGTTCTTCATGCAGCCATGAGGTCTCCACTCTCTCGATAGTTGACTTTGGCCCATGAATCCTGATTTCCCTGTCGGCTAATCAGATAACAGTCCTCTGCTCTGGTCTCCAGGGATCGACCAATAACGCTCCACCACGTTAGCGCCATGGAAATAAACGCATCACTTCCTCCTCACTGTCTGCGGTTGGAGCTGCTTCATACTGTACCTTGACTTTGAAAACTGAAACCTAGCTGTAGCTTTTTGACAAACAACCTAAAGGATGTTGAATTTTTGGCCAGCGCTATCTGTGTTGCCAGATGACACAGATTCGTCTAAAAATTTCATTTTGGTGTCAATGTTTGAAAAATTAGTCAAATATTTCCTTTGGGCAAAGAATCACTCATAACCTGTGCTGATGTTCCTTTTCTCCCATTGAATTGAATAGACTCAGGGTCTTCCATTAGTCATTTAAAGGGGCGGGGCTTTGGCAAAACCCATGTGACACACCTACAGGAAATGACTCTAAGTGTGCTGTCTGCTTTTTGAACTGTCTCTGCCCCTGTTCTGACATTGTTATCCTCAGACTAACGCTATTATCTGTAAATAAAGAACAGAACCTACATAATTATATAATATAAGTTCTGATGAAGGGTCACAGTATAAAATCTTATATACATCCACTCAACCTTACATGACTATCTTTAACTTTAGCACCCGTAAACTAAAGCCATAATTTTTTCACTATATCTTCATCTACACAAATGTGTGGCGTGGGTGGATTCTAACATACAGTCGGCAATGGCTGTTCATAGTAAATATGGCATTATCATAAAGGCTGTAGCAACGTCTGGGCTGCCATATGCAACAGATGATGCAACAATGATCACATTATAGTTGCAGAAATTAATTATGTCCCGGGCTGGAAGTACTGCATATGATTTAACTGTTAAATGTGATATGATCCATGCATTAAGTATGAATTTGCTGGTCATGTGGTAGCTTTATGTAAAAACAAAACATATAAACAATAAATGCAGCGGACAAAATGCTGCACTGTTGTGTATGTAGCTTGTAACCACAAAGATACTCCCATACTTGTTTGGTGTTTACTTCCTATAGTGGGTTCAGAGGCTACATTCCTTCAAAGATGTTTCATTGTCTCATGGGAATTTCATCTTGTTTTTCATTTCATGCTAATTTTGAGATTCTTTTCTGTCTGGTATCAGAGTTGGGGACCAGTCATGAAGTAAACTCTTGTAACAGATGACATAATTGCATGTATAAAAATATAAAAGTGAGAGTCTCACTTTAAAGTTGTTGCTTTAGATTAGTTGTGGTAATATAGATACAGTAGGTTGTGAATTAAGCAGAGAAAACACAGTGAAAGGTTCAAGATTCGAAGATGAAATACACAAAAACATGTTGTCATGGTGGCAACCCGTCAGTCATGAGGTAGCCACGCCCTAAAGCATAACCAGCTCTCATCATTCTGATGGCCCTAGATGTTAGTGATGCTTTTTTCTTTACTGATTTCAAGTTTAACAGCATAAACCATAAGAAAATATGCAGAGCCTGTTTAATTAAATCCAGGAAAAGGTGTCAAATTGAGATTAAAGTTATGTATTTGACTGCTTCAGAGTGTGTTGTGAAAATTGCCTCTCATCTCTTAGAAAGGACAAGAAGTGGCTTCTGCAGTGAAAATGTGGATGAATCGTTGAAAGTTAAAAAGCCCTTTTCAGCGTCTCAGACTTGAAAGGAATCAAAGATGATAATGTCCCTGTGAGAAGCCGGCCATGGAAAAGGAAAGCTCGAGTGTGTTTGTGTGTCAGCGGGGCCTCCTTTACAGAGTCTGGCCTGCTTGTCAAACTGTTAAAGGAGATGTTCACTGGTCCAGAGTCCTCCCACACACAGCTGCTCCCAAATAATCAGCCTGCGTGTCATTTCATATATGCAGGCTCATGTATCCTTGTTTATGATATGTTTATATGTGCTTGTGTTTGCACAGTCACTTGTGCATCATGGCACACAGTCGCACCTGTGTGTTTCTTTCCCGTGTGTGTGTGTGCTCAGGCTTATTTGTCTGATCTCCTGGCACCGCTCGCGTCTACCTCTTTATCCGACAGCTCCATGCCTGTCCAGCCGCTCTCTCATCCTATTAAGACTTCTCCTCCCAAAGGAGCCGCTTGTCTGTGTGTGTTGGAGATCACAGTCTGGGCTCTGTTGCTGAGCCAAGTGGGACTCTGCGAGGCCAAGGCCTGGCGTCAAATATTTGTTTCATCCCAAACTGAGATACCCACCATCTGAAAAATACAAAAAGGCAGCAACTGTGTTATGCTGATCCTCAAGAGAGACATCTCTTTTTAAACTTTATCCAGCACCACTGTAGGGAGGTCGGAGGTTGAAGGAGCTGAGCAGCATCCCTGGAGCTAACAAAGCCTCTGTGACTTCATGTCAGGGGGGCAGATGGATGCTGTCATAGAGATTTTAATCTAGAGCTTGCAATTTGAGGACAGTGTGACTCATTATGTCAACCTTGTGTCCAGATCATAAATATGGTATGAATATCAAAATGTATCAGCTGACAGAAGTGGAAAAAGATGGATTTCTCTGTGTGTGCTTTGGAAATGTACACGTGTTTAAAATGTCTTGATTATCCCATAAAAGGTTTTTTTCTTGTGTCAAAACAAATATGCTTGCCATGAGTTAGATGAGATTGACAGATGACTGCTTAATATTAAAGGTACCTCTTCCAGTTAGCTTAGCTTAGCACAAAGACTGGAAACAGGGGGAAACAGCTAGCCTGGATCTCTGGTGGTAGCATTATATTCAAAGTATGAAAAAAAGTAGAATTGATCTTTTCATCCAACTCATGTTGACTTTTGGGTTCACGGGGAACACACACAGCATTCTCCGATCCAAATCCTGTGTTTTTCTGATTTGCATAGTATAAGAAACAAAGTCATGAATGACAAATGCGCTCATAAGTACTTTAATGATATGAAATTCTGAAACATATTAGAAATGCATTTTAAATCTGTTGACACTACTGTTTTAAAAGCTTTGCTGCAACACCAGCTCACTGATTTTGTAATTAAACTCCATTAGTGCCTCTGTAATTTTTGCAGTGAAGTCACGCTGAGTTTGAAATGAATGTCTGCTGTGCCTTCGCTTGTGTCTCCAGATGGCCCTGTGATCTGGCGGATGCTGACCTACCCCCCAACCCGCCGAGCCCTCCTGGTGGGCTGTGGTCTTCAGATGTTCCAGCAGCTTTCAGGAATCAACACTGTCATGTGAGTGAAACACGTCCACCACAACTTCACCGCAGTTGTCCAGTAAAGGTCTCACTTACTTTATCGTTAGGGCCACGACAGCAGACTTTTAAAAACTTTATAGACTCTGTAACGTTCAGCGTACAACAGAGCATAGTGGGAATGTTGCTATTTGAAGTTATGATGTATGCAATTCAAATCTCCATCAATTCTAACCATGCTCATCTTAGTAGAGGCACTGTCTCGTCTGAGCACCTACTCCCTTTTGAAGTAAAGCTTTTGAAGTCCTGTTTACCAATTAACTGTTTTATGTATCCAGGCAGATAAATATTCAGAGCCAAAAGTCAGTGCAGTTTATTGATTAAGGTCACATTCACATCAAACATGTCTCAAGAACAAGTCTTGCATTCACATTTTTAGTTCTTGAAAACATCTTTTGGGTTGCACTAAAGAAACCACACCATGACCAAATGAAAATGTTCAGGAGTGAGAATAAAGCCGCACCAAGAACATTAAACAGCTAAACAGTACAAGGTGTTATTGGTAAAAGGAGACCAGATTCTCTATCAGGTTGCATTCAGTTGTCCACAGTAAACCTGTAGTATATGAAAGTAGAACGGCAGTCTGTGCACAAGATCCTATTCAGTTATTCAGTCTCCTTTTGGAAATCCAGAGAATGACAATGGTTGCCCAAATTGCGAACCTGAATGGGTCGGCGAAATCTTTGTGGAGTTATTAATGAATCCTTTTACTTGCAAATCTTGTTTTTTATTCCACTGTAATTCACAGTGAAAGTCAGGGTCATGCCCCGTTCACACAGACAATAGCACTGTCTGCAAACATGCTGCCCACTCTCCTTTTTAATAAGAGCAGCAAAAAAGTTATCTCAATTTTTGCCACCAAAACAGTGTCATCTTATTTTAACCTATCATTAGGATGGTGGATAAAATGTTGGTTGTTACAGGAGGAGGTAAAATCTTCTCATTATAGTCTGTTATGTACTGTTTTTGCATGTAAAAAGCCTATAAACACATGGATCTGTTGCTCAAATCTGCTTTAATTGATTGTATTTCATTATTCTGCCAGTGCCTGAAGCAACACCCAAGCGTCTGCAACGTTGCAATGTTGCGGCTGTGTGACTTAGAGAGTGTGTCCTGTTACTCGATCACATTTCCATTGAAAAAGAAAGTTCAAGTGCGTTTTTATCTCTTCGGCCCTCGGGGCTAACCGAAACAATGATGATACATGACACTGAATCTGTTTGTCACCAGCCGCCCCTTTCAACACTACAGAGCTGGAGACAGATGTATTTGGTTTAGCAGCACTGTATTAAATCATAAAACATTTCTTTCATCTTTCATAACACATAATACACCGGGGACCAGTAGCCTCATTGCATCACTGGCCGCTTGCCTGTGATGGGACGGACCACCTTTCCTCTTTTATTCTTTTTATCTTTCCATCCGAGGAGATTGTGTCATCTGTCTCTGTCTCACCTCCCCTTTGAGATGAACTATATTACAGGCTTTGTAAACAATCTGTGGATATGTGCTGTTGCTTAGCAACCACAGGGGGTGAGAGCAATAGGATAAGTGCATGCTTGTGCCGCTGTGTTTGTGTGTGTGGCTGCACGTGTGTGACACTATGGACTTTGGAGTGTACACATGTGCACGTATGTGAGTTGTATGTGCGAAGTGTGCTCACGTGGACATGCATGCATGTGTGTGTGTGTGAGGTGAGGTCCGTGAGTGAAGGTATTGATGTTTGCATTCGTGTGCATGCATCCAGTCAGCTGTGGTTAGCAGAGGTGACACACTGGATCCGTCACAAATCTCCTTAAACAGTCGTTTCTGCCTCTGTCACTGGATGTCTGCCACTCTTACTGTATATTCATCTTCATCTCCTGTTGCCAGCAGAAAGAAGAGCAGAGGGGACAAACTAAATCTGTCACAGCTCTGTCCCTATCTGCCTTTCAGTCTCTCTGAGTTGTGTATCTGCCAGCGTTCCAGTCTTTCAGAAAAGGTCTGCGTGCGAGTTTATCTGTGTCAGCAGTGACCCATTTATAAATACGCCATTGATCAAGATGATGTCGCGATTATGCTTTGTTTACACCTGGCATTATGATGTGTGTCTCCGCTTTACAAATTGAAATCCAACTGCCCTTTTATTTGCAAAAACACCCACTGTGTGGCTTCCTTTGGTGATAATTACTTCCTTCAGAAGTGACATGACAGACCTCATCTGGCGAACAATCGATTTTGACGATAATGTCTCAGTTTGAGTTGTTTGGAGAAGCTTTACTTAGCTCTTGCAAAATGCAGAATTACAGTTTGCTTTTAAATTGACGGCAACCCTCTAAAGTCCTCTTCATCGAGTGAATGCTCGTCTGTGGTACACTCTTTTTTTATCTGTTTTTATGACCCGACCTCTGCATTTTTTTCATAAACTTTCATCAACTGGGCCATTTTTTGCAAATAGAGTTTCCACAGTGTTTCTTGTTGTTCCACTATCTGCAGTTCCAGCTACCTGGGGAGAGCTACTGTAAGCTATTTTGTTGAGTAATGAGCTATTTTGTTAAGTTGCCTCATTGCAAAAAATCCTCACATAAGCAGTGATGCAGTGTATAAGTCTGGGGCTTCGAAACAGAGTGAAGCTGTTATGCACTGCCATCTACAATGTGGGAGACAATAAAGAGTTTGGCTTTAGTTCAGACGACAGAGCCTCTGTGTTATTAATTTATTGCCTTCATAAGGCGCAACTCATAACCCTGGGCTACACTACAGATATGTATCAGTGCTGTAAATCAAGCCTTCATTTTCCCAGGAGATCGTACCCGGTGGCAGACAGAAGTGCACAGTGAAAGCTTAAACAATCTGAATGCTGATGGTGTTGTTGTCCTATCGCCATTACATTGTGTAATCAATGTTAACTTCATAATAAGTTACAACAAAATGTGTCTATTGCCATTATATTTTATTGTTACTACTACTGTCAGACTGTGATGTGTTTTTAATTGTGTTTTTAGGCACTGATCCTGCATGTAGCAGGATAATATTTACTGCAGTGTTTTGTTAACTATAAGGTTGAACGTTACCATCAGCATAGACAGCTGTTTAAATCACACAAAAATCCCACTGCATATGTGTTTTAAAAGTATTAATGGCACCTATGTTCACTGATCACATCTGTTTCTGTTGCTGTTTCACTACACGCAGATTCCCCTGAAAAATCAATCAATCAATACATACATACATACAAACATTGTTGATTTCTTCTCATTAAGTTGACATGCAAAATCAAGTAGGTCAGTACATTTCTGCTGTCAGTCATCCTGGTGAATTAATGTTAGCCAGCCGCTGTTCGCTGCTGACTGCCACCACAGTGAGTGATGTGAAGCTCACAGACAGACCGGGAGCCTTGATTTATCAAATATAATGCAATAAATAAGTTCAAAACACATATACAGCGGGATATTTCTGTGATGACAAACAGCTGGCTATGCATATTATGCTTCACTTAACCAGATGAAAGAGGGAATGTGGATTCCACAATCGAAGTATATGTGCCGCTTAGGTCTCGCTTCCAGTGGGGATTCCCAGTCTGAGGAACAATAGCACTTTTGCACCATTAGATGCTTTGGCCCGAATGATTACCTTGGAAATCAACGATGTGAAGTAAAAGCTGTCCTTATGAGGCCAATGACTTACTCACTGTGTCACATACACACCCGTATGAATGGTTGACCTTTCCTGCTAGTTTTGCTTCCTACATCTGCATGAGTCACGTCCTCAATTAATCAGGAAGGCGATTATTGCTGCATATGGCCTCATATTCTCTACATCGTTGAGTGGTAGCAGGGTTCAAATAATCATCTGTTGAATTGTGCTGAAGCCAAAGCGTTTTGTTCGGTGACTCCGTTCTAGCATTTACCCTTCAATAGAGGCAATTTGTACAGGGTGCATTCACTCTGGTCCACTACAAGGATCCAGGATGTGGTAATCACATGCAACTGGTGTGAATACGTCAGTCATAGTCAGTTAGTAGTTTTTGTTCTTTAGTGTGTTCCTATAGATGCAATTCACAACTGCTAATAACTTGTGATCTTACAGGTTTGTCTGTGTTTAAAAATCTAATTTCTAAAAACACCTTTGAGACAAATATATCAGCGCATTAAGCTTCAGGATCAGACAGCAGACACAGACAGGTGCAACTGAAGGAGACTTTACTTTTAGATAAGCTCATAATCAATACAGGCTCAAAGCAGCAGACGGACAGACAGGCAATAAGCTATGAGACAAATAGACTGCCGAGACAAGGCAGCACAGAAACACCAGGAGCACTCAGGCCATTTGACAGTCGACCTGGGACACTAATAGGTGGTGAGGTGCAGCTGTGGAGGCAGACAGCTGGTCTCAGCTGATGAAGGGAGGACCACAGGTGTGCAACAATACCTTCAAAGTCTCAGATACTGCATGATTGTCTGTTTCTGTCTGTGTTTTTATGTGTTTTCTACATGGTGATTTCTTTCCCCCATGTCTCTGCTGTATGGTTTCCTGGTTTTGGACAGCTTTCTGTTTTTTCCAGCATTGTCTTCGCTCCTCCTGTGTGCTGCTTCTTACCCTGTGTACTCTGCCAGCCTGTCTGTTTACCACCTGCCTTTTTGTTCCTGTGTGGAGCTGCCAGGCTAGCCCTATTAGCTGAGGAGATATAAAAGGAGGTTTGGGGAGCCAGTAAATCAGCCAGGCTTAGAGACAAGCCCCGCTCTCCCTGTCCCCAGCTGCTTTCCCTGATTAAACCACCGGGCTGGCTCAGAGAGAGAAGGAACAGGGCAGTGAGAGTAAGCTGGTGGAAAAAAACCAAACTAGCGAGCACATATTGTCTGTCAGTCTGCTCTAACAGTCCATTCTCTCAAGTTTGGAACTTGACAGCAGCGGATTGACGGAGTCACAGATTTCTTTTTTCTGTCTGAGTCAAATATGCTCACACAAAGGGTAATTTTAGTTCATATCAACACATTGTCCCACTTGAATTCTTCTCTTTAAATTTGAAGTTCCACCAAGAAGTGATCCCTCTGGATGTCAGCATGAGAATTAGGGCAAGTGAAGTTCAAACAGCCAACTCAACCAAGACAACCTTGAAAAAAAGGCAAACCATTCAATGTAGTTAGTCAAAAAGTCACCCGTATGTCTGGACGAAATGTTTGTAATCCCAGTCTGTCAAATACAATTACAGATAATTGAGGAGATTAAACTACTTGTGCTTCTTTACAGTAAAATGGGATTTTTAAGAAAGTTTTCCACCATATATAAAGGGACATACCCTTTGTGTCTTAATCAGAAAGTGCTACATTCGAATTAAAGCCTAACTCAAAATATCCAAGCAGAAAATGCTGTTTATAAGAACTATGTCAAAGTCAGAATTCTGTCATATTGTGCATATTTGTCCCAGGGCCCTTTTAATACCGGTTACAGTAACCATCCCTACCAAGAAATGTCTAGTCAACATTGAAACACTTGAGACTTCCAAAATCGTGGTCAAGGCTGTGAACTTTAGTTAGAAGTTGTGAGTTGTGTATTTAGATGAGTGTTGACAAAAATACTGCTTCCACAGAGGGTGTCATGATTTAAATTTGTAATAAAAAAATCAAGCAATATAAGCTTTCATCCAAATCAAAGGCGAGATCAACAGTTAAAATCTTTTACCATATGGCCTTGGTGGGGTGAATTCCAAAAAAAATATAACACTTCATACCATGCAGCTGATCTTTTAGAGAAGAATTAGAAAATAGGAATACAGTTGTCAGGACATAAAGTCAATACTGTCTTGATTTTTAACAGCACTTGTACTCTATGGCATAACCTTCAGTGCTGAAAAAAAAGGTTGAAATCTAAAATTGAAGGGAATCGTGGCCTTAAAATAAAAAATCTCATCTCTGAGTATAATGGAAAATGTAATTATATTATAGGCTAATTAAACAGTAACTCTTAATAACAAATTCCCCATTTTGGCCCGGGTCAAAAGTTCAGTCATTCTTTTTTTTTTTTATCCCTGGTGGAAGTTCACACATGTTGATAATTGGGTGGTTCAGGTGCACAGAGAGACAGAGAGCTGACACAGAGGCTGTCAGACTGTCAGGGAGAGAAAACGGTGATGGAGAGGCTCAAAGTGGAGCAGGGGTGTGATGGAGCCAGGACACTTTCATGAGTGGTGTGTTTCCAGTGGCTGTTTATCACTCCGTGTCCCCGCTGAGATCCTTTTACTCAACATGCCCAACGTACAGCTGATAAAAATGTAATCAGTCGATCAATTTACCCTTTTCCAACGTGATTAAAGCAAACTCAGTGAAAGATGCCGGTCGGATGATCAGTGCTTGTTCAGCTGCACACTTGCTTGCAAATTACACTTGGTGCCGGTCCACATCACATACTTGAATGCAAATGAGTTTCCTCAGTGGTGGTGTGATGTCTAATCACATGCATTTATGCAGACAAGTTGAGATGAACTTCAGCCAAACATTTGGTTCAGCAGTGATATTCCAGTAAAACAACCACTGAATCCAATTACTGATAATTAGCCGACATGTGGCTGAAATTACTCTCTTTAAGATAAATTTATGTCACTTGGGCATCACCACTTAAAGTTATATGGTCTTTTGACCAACTGGTAGATTATCCATGCACTGAACTTTACATTTTGTGTAAAAGGAAGTAAAAGTGTAAATAAATAGTCTATATAAAAAGTACATGGTGAAGTATATTCCTTTGTAAGTTAAAAACTTGACATAGGACAGATATTGAGTATTTTTCTTTGGTTTGTTCTTGTCCCACCTGCAAGAATCAGAACCTCGGCTACATTCAGACTGAAGGTTAAAGTGACCCAAATCCATTTATTTACTTAATATTTTTCTCATATGTGACTCAGAACAGATTTTCTTTAGAGCTGTTAACAGCACAAACCACATGCAGTCATATTTTTTCATATCAGACCTGGGCCACTTTCATATGTGATCCTAAATTGGATACAGGCTTTCCACTGCCACCTCACTCTGAGCAATCATCAGTCACTGGAGAGCGACATTGGTCACAGTTCTGCGCTGGCTGGGGCAGATGTCACTTAAACGTGGTGATTACATGATCAATTATTACGATCCCACCACACCTGGCTCTGACTCCTCGTCCACACTCTCCTCTGCACAGATGTAGCAGCCATTGCTCCACAAAAAAGTAATTGCTAAAAGTGTTGCTCTCTGTCTTCTTCTCATTATTATCTGCTCATAACTTTGCCAACTACTACCTTAAACACTGACTTCAATAGCCTCCATGTTGAGTTGAGGATGTGGGTTGAGCTAAATGCTAATACCAACATGCCAAAATGCTCTCAACAACAATGCTAACATGCTGATTAGCAGGTATATTTTCTTATTAAGTTACTTTCTTAGTGTGACATGTTAGTATGCTAACATTAGCTGCAGAGGCAGATGGGAATGTCATCAGTTGTTGTGATTTATTAGCCATAATGGCAGTGACACCAGATTTCATGGCAGTCCATTCACAGATGGGCTTCTGCATACCTTGGTTGTAACAAGTGGGTTTTTGAGTAAGTGTTGCCTTTCTATCACCTTGAACCTGTTTGGCCATTCTGCTCTGACCTCTGGCATCAACCACTGTCTCACTGGAGATGGTTTTTAGATCAACAGTTTGTGAAACGCACAACAACATGCCACGTTGAAAGTCACTTAAATCTCCTTCTTTCTCCATTCTGATGCTCGCTTCAGCAGGCCGGGGAGTGTATATATATATAGTGGTTAATCTAGGAGACTAATGATGAAAAACAGTCGGCTTGGCTCAGGGGTTTGTTGTCTGCTTCACATCAAAGGATTTATGGTGACCACATAGACAGATCTGCAGTGAAAACTGTGGAATAATATTCCACATGACAGGTATGTGAGTGCACACGGTCACACACCTGTTTTTTGTTTTTTTTCCGGCAGTCTGAACTCATATGTCAGGCGCACTCTCTCTGTACTCTCTGGTTGTTATACGAATAACCTCCCTGCCCTCGCATGCACACACACACACACACACACACACACTGCAATCATAAGCTCACACACACTCCGGTCAGCGAAGCCTGTGTGATGAGAGATGTATTTGTCAATAATACATCTCTCAGGAACCAGGAAGTGTCAGGTGGTGTGTCTGGTCTGCTTGTCTTTTCTGCCTGTGTGATTTGCTGTCCCTGAATGCCACCCTGCCTGACTGCCTGCCACCAGATGAAGGGATGGATTGGTGTATAGATTACATAGACAGAGAAAGAGATGGATACATGGCACTTCTTTGGCAAATACTCTTTCTCTCACCTCGTCCTTTCGGCATTCATAAATGCAGAACAGTGTTACAGCAGCGGGTCACATTAGATATCATCGCTCACCATTAGCCACTTTTGATGAAATTAGCCACATAATCTAGCATGTAAAGGTCACCATGGGCTGGTGGGGACTGCTGTATGTTTGGATCTCGTCAGGGTGGGTCAGCGGACTGTGGTGACAAAGAGGGGAAAGAAGACGGAGAGAGATAAATTGGGCAGGAGAGGGGAAGAAAGAGAGACGGATGGGGTCGGACAGAGGAAAGAAGGAGAGGGCGGAGGGAGAGATGACTGATGGTGATGAGGCGGAGGAAGGTGTGGAGGGGGATCAAGGCAGATGACAGGCAGAGGGAGGGTGAGATAGATTTATACAGGAAGACAGGAAAAAACGGGACAAGAAATATTGAGCACAGAAGAAAACTCTGTGTCCTTTTGTTTTTTGCTGTTCCTATGGCACATCACATTTTTGTCTCGAGAAGTACGATGACATTTGGGCATATATAGACTATATTTGTAGTCTATATATTACAGTGTATACACTCACATTGCAAACTTTCCTCAAGCATCGTTTGCAAGACATGTGTTCCTGTCATGTTAGAGTAAAACAGAATGGGATAATCCATTTTTACATAAATATTTAATTAACATGTTTTTGTAAATATACAAAAATATAATTCTGAGGTTGATTAATTCTGTTTTTAATAACATTTTAAAAAGAGTTAAATCAGGGTTGTAACCCAAAGTAGAATAAAAAAAAACAACAACAGCAAAAAGCCATTTTATTGCCAAAGAAATAAAAATCAACATAGAAAATAATGAATCATGCAAGATAATACGATAATAAATACATTTATTTGTGTTCTAAAATTATGTATATAAAAAAGATTAAGACATTGCATACAGACCCTTGATAAGAAAAGTCTTCATTTTTGCATGTCACAATCAACAAGGGCCAGCCATTGGTGAATAGAGTCTGTTGGTATTTGGCTTTATAACGTTACATTAGGATATTCAGGTTTACGATGTGATTATGATTTCTTTTATTTTTGATAATTCATAATCTATCAGGATATGTTCTAAATACATATTATATAATATCATATGACATTGTATGATGAGTTTGTGTTGTTACCAGTGGGTAGTTAGGTGTGTCATTGACACAGGCCAGTTGGCCCTCACAGATGGTCCCACAGACAAATGTCATGTTGGAAATGTCACGAAACGGCAGTCTTTACATGGTCACTCTGCTGGCAGGCCTGCAAGTAGCTGGCACAGCCCACTCTCTGTGTGTGTGTGTGTTTGTGTGTTTGTTTTGTGTGCATATTGAGTGAAATGCCAAATTCCACAGAGTTGTTTTTTAATGTGTTCCTGTGTGTGTTTGTATGTTTTCAAGCGTTCATAAGCAGCTTAATCATGCCAACCTCCTCCACTGTCTCCAATGGAGTCGCAGCGAGATCCTCTTTAATGAGAAATATTCTAATTTTCCCTCTAATCAAATGCACACAGCAACACATTACCCCTCACTTCAGCACAAACATCTCATTTGCTTAATAGCAAGATGTCATTCGTGAGGCATGTTTATTCTGTAGATGGAGCTCCATTTACAGTGTGTACAATACAGATATTTAAGCAAATGCAGATAGCGTCTTACATATTACAGAAGCCTTTTTTAACAGGAATTATTGCAAAATGTCTGATGTTGCTTGTGTGTCCTGATTAGACCTCCTCTCAGGACTGAGAGTGTGTACTGTGATTGGTTCTCCCTCAGTTTATTGTGTGCACCTTGTAAACCCAATCCCCTTTATCATTAATATTTTTAGTACATGGAGTTCAGTTCACATAACAACCCACTTTCTATAGAAGACAATTTAACTTGCCACAGTAGGAAAATAGTAATTAATTACGGCTGTATTCCATTTATCTGCTTTGATTTCAGGTTGCTGTTATTGTGCTGGCTCCCTCACTGGGACACGAGGACAGAACAGAGCCACCGTTTGTGTTATTAGTAACAGCTGTGCTCTTTCTACTATTACAAGTCCAAATATCTGCTGTGAAACAGTTTTATTGCCAGTATTTCTCTTCCTAACTCCAGCCTGAGCATAGGTGCAGTCAGTGAAGATATTAGACATATTAAACAGAAGGCTTGTTAAAAGACGGTGCAGGTAATGAAGCATAGATTTACATGACATCTCTCTCAATCTCCAACTTAACAGGATGGGTTGAAAAAACTGCATTTAAAATAGTACTTCACTTATGAATTGGACCCTATGATTGGACCAAAGGAAACTAGCTACTGCTGGTTGTTATATGTGTTTATTTTACCTTCAGCCAAATATTTTCAGCTAACATGCTGTGTAATACTGAATAGACCAAAACTTCATTTGCACATCTTCCCAGAACATTTGCTTCTAGAAGGGCAGGGGGGCATTATTCTGAGAAAACAAAATGTCATTTCTGAGATTAAGGTGATAAAAGAATGACAAAAAGGCTTACCTGTTCTCTGAAAGAAGTGACCAGTTCACAATGAAAAACTTGCACATTTACGAGAAAAACTTGAGCATTATAAAGACATAATTTGCAACAATAAAACTGTGTGTATCAGTCTGTATACAGCCTACCTATTTGGACTAAGTATCTCTGTTTCAGAGCACAAATGCGACGCAGCTCTGTGTTCATATGCATTCATTTGAAAAATAGGCCAGTTCCCATGAGAGTCTCCATCTCTGTCTCTTTCTCTTTCCGTCTCTCCAGCCACATCTTTTCCTGTCTGTCCATTTGTTCTTGTTTTCACACCCACATCCCTCCTTTTCTATTTTCTCCAACCATTCATTCTTCCTCTCACCTTTCCATCCTTTTCTCACTTACTTCCTGCTCTCTCTCTCTCTCTCCCCCCCTGCCTCCTTCTGTTTCTGCGCTCTCACACCTCGTCTCTTACTCAGTGAGTCGGTCACTCACACACACAGGCACTCGCTTGTTCATTGGCACCCACTCACTTACTACTTGCCCACTCACACACACACACTTGCACTTGTTTGCTCGCTCAGTCCCTCTCTCTCTCTCTCTCATTGTTGCTTACAGTGGATCTTTCCCTCTGAATCCATACTATTAAGTTACATAATCAGATCAGCGCCCCGTCAATAAGCAGCACTCTGTTCGAGCGTTCTGTCTCATAGACGAGAGAAACCTTCCCTTTAGTTCTCCTTCACACTCTCACACACATGTACAGGTTTGTCATTAGTCATCATTAACTGCTCCAGCAGCATCATAACCTTCTCTGTCAGTCAGGCAGCTTCCTTTGTTTTCCCTGGAATGAAGAGAGACATTTTGGTAGAGAACAATGCCAGTGATTTTGCATGTTTCTGCGCACGAATTACAAGTAATGACCTTATCCTAGGTAGGATCGCCTGACAACATAAGAATCAACGTCAATACAGCTACTGTTGTTCCTATATCAGAATGAAGAAAACTAGCTTAAACTAACTTAAATAAGAATGCAGCTTGCAATAATGGCAGAGGGCAAAAGATTTCATATGAAAACAGTCTCCGCCTGAAAAGTTACAAAGCAACTTTGAAAGAGTCTTTGTGATTTGTAGCTAAAACTGCAAAGCCGCCATTGTGGTCCTTTAAGACCACATATTGTGTACTCCCGAGAGTCAGTAATGTGTCAGTAAATGTCAGCCGTGAGTCAGCAGCGTCCTCGCGCCATCACCCATGTGAAATGGGCTAAGAACAGCAGGGAGTGATCGAATTCAAGAGGGAGATGAAGCTGAGCGAAAATGTGTATTATCTATTTAAATGAGCTAAATGAGACACAGCAATCAGGCTCGCATTCATTTTCTAAGTGTTAGTTATGTCCTCGTCTGCTGTATCTCCAGTGCAGATCTCTCAGCTTGCAGTGGAAGTGTACAGTAGACTCTGACAGAAAAAATTAGCAAATCTCAAGAAAAAACACGGCAGTATTTGGCTGGAGTCTGGTTCTGGGATTTGATTTATTCCACTTTAACTGATGATAGGTGCAAATGACTACCTGACAAGTTGGTGACATGCGATGCAAGAACTTAATGCAGAAACGTACCCGTGAAATATGTGTTTTCTCTTCCACTTCCACTTCTCCCTTCACCAATTTGCTCCCTGCAGCTACTGCTATCTCAGCTCCTCTTAAGTGTCTCTCTCTGCCTGTGCATCTGTCTCCCTGGCTGACGTCTGTGTTGTCACTCTTCTTTAATGTGCTGAATGAGAGGTTAGGAATGGAAGCGTGACAGGACTGAGGATCCATGTTTCCATTTTCAGACCGGGGTCAGGGCCAGATCACACCTTCTCCTGTTTGCTTCGCACCGGCGCTCCGCAGGGTATCTTATGTAAAAGACAGTGGGTGTTGTTTATGCATGTGGGTGTGTCTGCGTGTGTGTTTGTGTATCGGATTAAGAAGAATGACATCTCCGTCGTTCAGTATGTGTGTGTGTGTGCAAGTGTGAAAACTCCCCTCAGCCTCTCTAATGTATGCTTTTTATCCGCGCAGAGGAACATGATCACTGTGTTGAGGTCTAATCAAAGTAAAATTACTTCGGAACAATCATGTAATCATGGATTATTAGCGGGGCTCTCTGGTTCTGACCTTTAAACATGTTATTATTGGCTGTGTGTAATCACAGGCAGAATTGAAAGCTTTTTTCTTGGCTCTATAAATGCCTCTCAGTAATAGGTGTTCTTATTGAGGGCTTTTTCACATATAAAGTACAAAATATGAAAGGTTAATAATAATAATCTATGTGATATGCTTTATGCCTGAGCCATGCCACAAAGTGATACTACTCACTATGGGTCAGTCTATTTTCTGTCCACTGTTCCCTTCACTATAGTAGTTCTGAATGGCCATTTTGAGTTTTTGACAAATGCATTTGGCCATCTCAAGCAGATGCATTAAAACTAATATTTGTTTTCAAAGCCTATAGCCAACAAGTTCCTTTATTTTCTGTGCAATTACTTGATTTTCCTTCCAACCAATCAAAGCATCAACTAAACTCACTAATACTGCAAAGAGATTTTTTTCAAGTCAATGCAAAGACCCAAATGGACTCAAATAATGCAGCCTGTCAAAGCATGAATTGAAACATTTCACTTCGGCATCATGATGTAGTTAATATGTCCTCGTCTTGGCTGGATTATTGCAATTAAATCACAGCAAACTCTGTTTTTTTCTGGGTTCATACTAGTGTTCATTACTAGTTACTTCGGTCATGGTTCATGATGGGAAAAAGAACATTGTTGGTATGTTTACTGAACATGTTGTGTTGAATGAACAAAGATGACCCCACAGTCAAACTCAAGCATTTAAGGTAACAGTATAACACGCTTAAACTTCCAGGATCTCAGTGGATGTAGTATGAGGCTACTTCCAAAAAAAAGCATTTAGTCCTAACAGCCGTTCAGTTCATCCTCAGAGTTGAAGGCCACAGAATGGCTGCATAATTGCCCCATTTTTCTGTTTTCATCCTGTCAGTTCAGTTTATAAGATCACTGCAGGACAGCAGCAGTTCGGTGGCTCCCTGAGGTCCAGGTAATTGGACCGAATCCAGTAAACTCTTACCTCCCTCAAACGTCCTCTTATTAAAGCCAGTTTCCATTGTGAACACAATTGTTGCTCTTTAATCACATTAGCTCTTTCTCCTGCTCACAGTTGCTATGGATGATGGCTTTCTTTTAGGCTTAGAATACCAAAATAAAAGAGTATAAACATATATTTTTGGACATCTGGAAGTACCTTGGAGGTCTGTTTCATTCAGGTCCTGCTTGAGTGTTTGTTGTCACTTTGCTATATGTGCTAATAGTTGACAAGTAGTGGGGGTATCCGGCTGAGAGGTGTCAATTTGTATCAGGGGTGACAGCTTAAACCTGTCCCGCTCAGGCTTGCAGCGCTGCAAATAAAAGCTTAAAAATCCTGAATATTGTCAAAAACAATGATCCAGTTTATGTCACCACAATTAAAATGCATCTCCAACATTAAAAACACTCTTCATTGTCAGATAGATTCTATCATCAAAGGAAGACATCATTAAAGTGCATATTTTTGGCAGGAAAATACAAACGGACTCCCAGAAATTAACAATATGGCATTTTGAAGAATTTTAACGACATGCCAAAACAAATACTTGGCTCTTTCTGCAGCGCAGCGTTCAGTGTTCACCCATTATAATGATGCATTCTCATCCAGGGAGGAATCTCTATGAGACGACTGAGCAGCCGCTCTTCTTCATGCATTGATCTGTTGTACCAAAACTTCAGTTTTTCCTCCAACTGTTTCCCCCTCAATGCTGTGAGAAAAAAAAAGCACACTCATGAGTAAACCTGATGCTCTGTGCAGATCTGCAAGGACACACAAGCAGAAATGACACCGCATTATTTTTTTCTCAAGGCTTTCTTTTGTCTTGGAACAGCAATTCAGTCCCTTTTCACAGGAGGACTCAGAGTATACAAGGTGGCAGAGGAAGGATGATTACAGTTATCAAAAATTAGACAAACTCAAATTCACCTCATGAGTGTGTGTTACGTTTTCTTTAAGTGTGAGGTGCCATATCTGAGATGCTTTTAACACAAGATGTACTTCTTGGCACAGTGGTCAGAAAAATGATCGCTGTGTTTCTGCAGGCTGTTATTCACAGTACTTTAAGTCAGAGCACAGTGTGTGTGTGTATGTGTGTGTGTGCACTGTAATCAGTAAGATGTAGGGCTGGAGATGTAACACAGCAGGCTGCACTGCTGAGAACAGAAATGGTGTTTTTACTCCCGCTGCTGCTCCAAAATCAACTCATTTCTCCTGTGTGTGTTTTTGAATGTGTCCTCGTGTGTCTGTTCAACACATGCATTTGCTGATGTTTATATACGTTTGCAGATGGATAATAAAGCTAACAGTGACTTTTATCACCTGCCAGAACTTGCTCCAGTGCAGGTCAAGCTGCTGAAACCATAACTTAACTTAACGGCTTCTCATCTCTTACTCAGTTCCTGTCCTGTCCGACTGGATACGGTGGCAGGAAAGTAACGAGTTATTATGCAAATCCTTCAATTGAATGTCTTTGTTTTGGTGGAGAGAGAGAGGGAGCAAGAGAGAGATAACAATTCTTTTGAAGAGATGAAAAGCAGAATGCTAATTCTGAGTTGCCTGTTGAGACACAGAGAGGCAGACAATGCGGGAGACTTTTTATTTTTCTTTAACGAGTATTACCTTCTTTGTACTTGCGTTCTCTAAGGGTTTACACTCTGTGCTTATATACAGCTTGTGTGTGTGTGTGTTTGTGTGTGTGTCTCTTTGGGTGAGAATCAAGGACATCATTTCCAAAATGACACCTTGAATGGAGTCCTTGCAGGTGTATGTGTTTGCGTGGACATCATGTTTTTTGTCGTACTTCACAATATCAGAATTGAAGAGGGACATGGACCACATGCAGGTGTCTGTATTGTTGACCGCAGCCTGTTTAGAGACTTGTTGATGATGATTGGAGGTAATGTGCCTACGTGGAGCAACATGGTGCCAGAGTTGCAAGTATAATTATACTGTATGAGAACAGAGAGGGAGAGCCATTCAAAGTGACTGGTGAGAGACTATTTATAGCTAATTGCAAAGCGTCTGTAGATGAGTGGCTGGTGCTCATATAGAGAGGCTGTGATTGGTGGATAAGTGTTTGGCTCTCAAGAAGAGAGGCTGTGGTTAATTTGTTCACTTGTCTTGAGTAATGATGACATATTGTTTTGAGACTTGTTTTATTACTTCAAATATATTCATGGAGTAGGATTGGACGATATGTTATGCCACCGACTCCCACACAGTGTGTGTGCGTTCCACAAGCCCTCTTACTTCTTAAGTTGCTCATAAAATTTCAAAAATTTAAATATTTTTGCACCTCTCCCTTATAAAACAGAAAAATCCAACCGTACATCTTCTGAATTCAACTTTCTCTTCACCCAAACTAAGACTAGCCTAATTGTCGTGTTAACTCATCGTTGTCGAGGGCACCAGGGCGACTTCCTGGTTGGCCTGCAGAATTATGTCATCCCTGTAGCACTTTATTGATCTGAATTGCAATGTATCCATATCACAGGAAGTTTGATGAGGAGAGCGTAAAAGAAGGTAACCGTACAATAACTGTTTTTTTTTTCTGTCTTTGTGTCCCACAGGTACTACAGCGCCACCATCCTGCAGATGTCCGGTGTGCGGGATGACAGGCTGGCAATCTGGCTGGCTGGTCTCACCACCCTCACCAACTTCCTGTTTACCCTGCTGGGAGTGTGGCTGGTGGAGAGAGTGGGGCGCAGGAAGCTCACCTTGGGCAGCATCATCGGTAAGTCGTTGAAAGTCAGGTAGTGACGTCCACAGATCCTAACAGCCTCTCTGACACCGTGTGTGTATCATTATTCTGACAGGCACATGTCTGAGTCTGACCCTGCTGGCCATCGGCTTCCTGGTTTCCGCACAGCACAGTCCTCCTGTCACCTTCCACCCATTAGACCCGTCTATGGTCAACTCTTCCTGCTCCAAATACCAGTGAGTACTCACAGTTCTGTGTGCTGCCAAGTGCTGCTGGCTCCTCTGCTATGAAACAATAAACACTTATCATCTCCATTTATTACAAGCATGAGCAAAAAATAGTTACAGCACATAACCTGATGTTACAATCCAAATAAAAATGCTTACCTAATTAGTTTGAGGCCTGGAATTTCTCCCAGTGCTAACTGCCATCCCAAAGATACAAAGTTAAAAAAAAGAGCTTTGACATTTATTTAATAATTAGATATTTTTAAAGCTTACCAAACAATGTGTGGGTGAGATTCCTCTGCTGTTGTACTCCCCTCTCCGCCTCACTATGATTGACATTCACTGTCATTATTCACCTTTGTTACATTATGCACAGGTACAGATAAAAACAGACAGCTATGGCAAGACAGCTATTCACCTTCGAGCACTTCTGCTCTTTGTGAAAGCACTCAATACGTTGCAGTGTCAGAATATCAATCCAGAGTGCAGGAGAGCACACTCAGTGCTGGAGAGCTTCAGAGGATAAAGCGCTTCTAAAAGGGTATTCGTGGTTAAGTTATTGCAAGTTTTCACACATACATTAATTCAGATCTCAAGGTTAAAATTCAAGAAAGCGTATAAAAGCCAAATTTGTGCTTTTTTGTCCACCAGAGAGATCAGTTCGTAACACCTGAGTCATACTATTTGAGACACATTTGTTCAGTGTTTCCTGGTTTATTAATAACAGGATAAAACAATGGGTTGCCATGGAAGCACACCTGTAAAGAGGCTGAGTAAATATTGTTCATGTATATGTGACTTTTATAATCTCCAAAACCTGAGGACTGAATCAGCTGCAAACACACACAGACAGAGTGTGTGTTGGTACGAGGCAGAGATCAGATGCCTCCATGTCCCAATTTGCTCTCGCTTACACAGACACAAGATGAGACTGGTGTGTAACGACGGTCTTTCATCATAACAACAAACAACGCCTAATGGACTCGCTGTCCAGCACCCACACACGACAACACACACAAACGCAGAGGTAATTTGAAGAGATGAGTGCTTTTACCACACTGTAGTGGCTTCATTGAGTTCACTTTGCTCCATACGAGCCCACACGTCCCCTCGCTGACCACGGCAGCTTCAGAGGAGCGCCAGAGCCACCACAGCCCTCTCACTGTGGGCGGGATGCATCATCCCAGGGTTTGTTCTTAAGGCGTCTCCAGTGGGGTTTACTATAGGTTACCTGCATGCGAAATGATGCAATCTCTTTAAATTAATCATTTAATCACTTTGACAATGTTACTGTATATTGTGCACACATGCAATCATTGATGGTAAAAAAAAAAAAAATCATGCACAGCACATCTGCAACTTACAGTGATATTATTAGCAGAGTGACCTCTTAACATTCTTTATAATTATTCTGATTGGCTGATTCTACCAGTCGTAGCTAGCTAGGTGATTAAGCTAACATTAGCTCTTTGAGTTGGTAATAATCACTAATTATCACACAATTATTATATTTCTTGAAAGCCCAATGTTATACATAGATATGAATCTTAGGTGAAGCCGATGTTTCCCTCTCCTCACTATTCACCTCTGCTCCACCGGTACTAATACATGGTTTTATTTTTGTCTCATTGTGTGAAATTAGAGCAAGGTGCCCTGCACACAGGGAGGCTGCAGCCTGAGGAAATAGATAGAATAATGGAACAAAACACACATTTCATGCACTTCCATCAGGATCACAACAACAACAACAAGCCTGATGGATGTGCAGGTCCACATGGAGGAATTAATCCCTCTTACATGTGGACTGCTTATCATAGACAGTAAATGACTTTGGCTCAAGATAAAGACATAACAGAGGGATCGGACAGAATGAAGATGTAATTATTGTATTCTAATTTTGATTCAGCACTTCCTGCATGTGGGGAACAGTCCATACATTAATTTCATTTGGGTAATGAGGCAAGTCTCAATTAGAGTCTTAATTAGAGGGAGTGTAATGCTGCTTTCTGTTACAGTCCCAGCATGTGACTTCACAAGTAAAGGCCGATTAGTGTAGAGTTGGAGTGCAACTCAATACTGTATTTTGAAAATACAAAAAACATTGATTATGTGCAGTGAAAGTGTAGCTAACGCGTGTGCTGTCTGGCTTGCAGGATGTGTGAGCCGTGCATGCTGGACCCTGGCTGTGGTTTCTGTTACCGTGAGAATGGCTCTGCTCTCCTCACCTCCTCCTGTGTGCCAGTCAATAAGGCCTCCACTGAGCACGCAGCATGGGGCAGGTGAGTCACAGGATGCTGCGCGTGAGTGTGTGCATGTGTCGGGAATGTACAGTAGCAGACTGGGGGCTACGCTGTGGTGGAAGAACATGTTAATACCATAAGAGGAGAATGTGTATTTAGAGTTTTGGTCTCTCTTCCAGATGCTCCAACACCAGCCTGATGAGAGATCAGACGTACTGGGCCTACAACTACTGCCCCACCTCCTACTCCTGGCTGGTTTTACTGGGTCTGGTGCTCTACTTGGCTGCTTTCGCCCCAGGTACACTTATCATTACATGAGTGTACATGCCCACATGCTTTTATTTTCTGGGTTTGACACACAAACAGACAGATCAGATCAATCTAAATGTTTTATTTCTCTGTGGGGTGCTTTCCATAATACTGTCAGATAATAAAAACTTTTCTTATGAAACAACCCCACAAGGCTCCCATATCTCTCACCTATGTCTCAGGGATGGGTCCAATGCCGTGGACCATTAACTCAGAGATCTACCCTCTGTGGGCGAGGAGCACAGGGAACGCCTGCGCAGCCGGAGTCAACTGGACCTTCAACGTCCTGGTGTCTCTCACCTTCCTCCACCTGGCTCAGTTCTTCACCTACTACGGTCAGTTTGTGGGCTGCTGATTTTCAACAAACAGACAACAAAGGAAGAACAAACAAAGGAACAATTTGGATGTCCAGATGTTCTTTATTTTGTGTCATACAGAGGGAGGTAGAGAAACTATCATGTAATTCTTTTTTTTTATATGAATCCAGTCATGTAACTCCACTCAGACAACAATCCGAAACTCTCCTGTCAGGTGCAGTTACCAGCAGCTGTCAGTGCTGTCAGTCCTCATCCAGTTCACTCACTCCTTACACAAACCTCTCAGCAGACATTGTGTAACATACATATCATGCATTCCATCAAAACCAGCAGCGGTGACAGCTGATTGATTCCCCCATGTGTTTCCAACCTTTTCTTCCTCCATACCTCCTCAGTCGATGTGGCTCAACAGCAGGTTTCTCATCCGACAGGAAGGAACTGACCTTTGGGGGAGCTAGCAATCGATCCATCAGGGGTGATTGTGGAGGCATCCTGAGATCCATTCCAGTCATACATACATCCATACGTCAGGTTTATAAGATTAATTAGCTGTCAACGAAAAACGGTGTCAAACCTGAAAAAAACATGACGTTTCTATGGAAATGGAATTTAACATAACACTATAATACTTATAATGTACACTTAAAATGTCATTGTGCTTTGACAAGGTGAAAATGGAAACGGCTGCGGTCAGGAAATCTCATTAAACCTCTGCCTCTGTGAGAATACCTGTTCCTTAGTTATCATGTGGTGACTGGCAGCCTGAAAGCAATATTTCAGTTAGTTCGTGGGGAGTAAACATTCAGTCCAAGTTGCCCTCAGGATCTCCTGCCGCCACCACCACTGTTTCCTTTTCTGTAGATGAATGAGAGCAAACTTATCTATAAAAAGCAACACCGCTCTGTAAAGTCATGCCAGTGTGTTCCTTGTGTTTGTGGGAGGCTGTCCGTAGTGACAGTGTGCTCTTTTGTTTTTATCTTCCCAGGAGCTTTCTTCCTCTACTCCAGCCTGGCTTTGCTGGGCTTCTTCTTCATCTACGGCTGCCTGCCGGAGACCAAAGGCCGCCGTCTGGAGGAGATCGAAGCGCTTTTCGAGAACCAGCTCTGCTCCTGCGGCGCCACTGATTCAGACGAGGGGCGGCAGGTCGAATACATCCGAGTCAAAGGTTCGAACTACCATCTATCGGACAACGACGCCTCTGACGTAGACTAGAGAGAGTTTGTGTTTCATTCGCTTCAGTGATTACTGAAACATGCAGAGTTTAATGTAATATGTTTCTTTTTTTGTGTATGAGCTGAGAAGCCGCTATGAGGTTAAGAATGAGGCCTTTTGTTTGTATCAGTAATGTGAGTGAGTTCACTTCCAATTCAGTCAATTCAGGAATCCAAAATCAATCGAAGTCTGTGACATGTTGGCCTATTCTCTGTACTGAGGTGGGACTGACACCAAATCTGTAGTCAGACCTGCTTCAGCAGACAGCTGAATATTCAACATGCACCACATATATTGAAATGAATTTAAAAGGCTAACAAAGTCATTGCTTTTTCCACATAACACAGATATCGTGTCTCTTTTAGGAAACATGGCTTTTTAACACGAACTGTACAAAGTTTCAGGGACATTTTCTCTCTTGTGAAGTCCACTGATTATGTTGTACTTAACAAAAGAGGCTGCAGCTCAGTTTCAGTGAGATGTTCCTAATATTTTGTACATTTGTTGATTAGATATCATTTACGTACAATGTAAGTACAGTATAAAAGTATAACATGACTGGGCCGTCCTACAGCATTATGTCAGAATTTGTTTCCATTTAAAAAGTGTCAGTAAATGTGGTCTTGAAAACCAGGTTCATGCATCCAAAACACTTCAGCTGACATGACAGCAGTCGTAACTTCTCGTTGATCTGTATTACCATTATGCCTTTCTATACGATTCACATCTCAGTTACATGTCGTTTGAGCTTGTAGTATAGCACAGTAATGTCAGTTCCTCATCTGATGGCAGTCTTAGTTTGTGGTTGTTTGGATATTTTTTATGAAAAGCAAAACACCAGAGATGTACAGTATATTGTTCAAGTTTAGAAAAATTCAATTGTCAGTTGGTGCCTAAAGAAGAACCACTCACCAATGAAGTAGCACTGAAAGGAATAACAATTCTGTTGCCATAGTTTATATTTATTTATTTATTCTAATTTTTTTTGGCAAAAAGTAATAATTGTTTCTTCAGTCTATGTTTTTTTCTTCATTTTTTTGAAGTTTCAGGTCTGCAATTCTGTTGCCTTCCTGCCTCTATAAATTGCCGTTCTTAAAGGGATAGTTTGGATTTTGAGATGTGAGGTTTTGTGAGGTACTTATCCATAGTCAGTGTACTGCCTACCGTAGATGGCAGTGTACTGCTCTTGAAGGGGACAGCAGCAAAATTAATTTTAGCCAATTAAAAAAATGAAGATCATTCTAAGTGTAGACTGTATTTACAATCATTTCACTACCTTACCTTGCTGTCAAACAGTCCTGTTAAAATTTCCATGAGGGGAACTTAAGCCGTTACCTTTGCTCTCTTCGAAGCCACCAGCCTCCATTGACAAAAACAGTAATTTTACCTCACAGAACACAGTAGTCAAACTGCGGACATGCCGACTGCCATCTACAGAACCTTATACAACCCTGTTTCAATAAATTCATGTCACTGTCTGTCAGTAGGTTGCCAGAGCCTACAGTCCGACCCCTGGGTATACAAAATGTAATGTCAGCAAAGAGAGTGGTAGACTAAAACCATCATTTTATGATTGACTTCACTTGTATTTTAAGTATTGAATTCTATCCTAAACATGATAATATTAGTGCCTGGATATTGTGAAGGTCCCTAATGGCCAGTCCAAATCCCTGATGTGATGTATTACACGTTGTATTACAAGTTATGATAATTAGGTCTGCATAGCTTTATTTATTTGACATGTATATATTTGCAATGCACCTGGAATGGAATGTTATTTTTTTATAATTTCACATCTCTTGATTTTTGTCTTCCTCCATAGCCTTATGTACAAATTGCAGAGCATATCATTTACGTGGTTCTTGTGACAAAAGTCGAGGAGTAGGCTTTAGCGTAATTTTGTAAAAAATGTAAAATTGTGTGAGGTTACACCTTGTTAGTCAAATACACATAGGTTTCTGTGTAGCAAAAACTGTTTGGAAGTAGACTACGGAGTAACTTTGTGTAACAAAACAAAACAGGTAAATAAGGCATTCACAGCCTGCGCTGTTACTGTGGACGCTCTCAGAAATAATCCCCTGAATTTGTACCTTTAGGGGTACAACGGCTTGTCACTGGGCCAGTTCCCAGCACTAAAGGTACAAATTCAGCACATTATTTCTGAGACCGTCCACTGAACAGGAAAGTCCATTATTCAGGACAAGGGAGTCCTAACCCATCATGAATTAATAAGATATAATACCTCTTTTTAATGAACATTTCAAATAAAATGCTGTGGCACAATGTAATGACATTCTCAGTGACCCATCATAGTTGAATGAAGTATTTGTATCAAGTATTGTGATATTTTTGGTACTGTCATGGTGTCACATTTGCATATGGATACCTATGAAGATGATTAATCAGTAATATAGAAATTACTACATTATTATTTTCATAAATGGCAAGACGGTAATAAAAGGCTTACAAAAACCTAACTGAAAAAAATGTCTAAAGATGGAGAAAAATAGCTGACTTTAATTCAAAATCTTTTATCTGTTAGATTTCATTTGGATGAGTCGTCTTCAAACCACACAAACTAGTTTTGTACTGAAAGTATTATCACAGGTTAAACGCACACGTGAAGCTCCAGAACACAGATTGTGTAATTAAACTTGTGTTGACCAAATATTTACCGTGATTGTTTCTGCTGTTGACATCCAGTCGTGTTGGCACTGTCCTCTGGGGACATTTAATGTGTACTTCTGGTGAAATGGTTGCAATTCTTTTCTATGTGAACCAACTTACGTGTGTTTCTACAGTTTACGAGGAACTACAAAAATAACAGTTAAAAAAAGGAGTGCTGTATAGTATATTTGATTATTGTTCAAGCTGTATATGTTTTGCTAGAGTTTATATTCTATAAAAAATAGATATCTTCATGAAATCTTAACACTGGAATATGTATATGAGGAAAGAAATAAACTTACGAATCAGAGCAACGCTTTGGGGCTTTATTTCACTGTATTATCAGAACAATTAGAACAAACACTTTAAATATTTTATGGTGTTGAAATGCCGAAAACAAACGCTTAAAAATGCTTTGAATAAAAAAACATGCACAGAACAGGCATGTTTTTTTTAACTTTACTTCCTTACTTCCTTCCTCTGTTTGAGCAGGAGTAAAATGTCAGCTATTTCCTGAAGTGTCTCGGCCTCTTCTGGGAGTCTGTTCGCCCTGCTGGCAGGTGTGACCTCCTCCCTCCCTTCATTTAAGAGCTCTTTCATCAGACGCCCATTTTCTTGTTGCCCTCTCTCATCTGTCTCCTCTCGATTCCCCTTACCTGAATCAGAGAGAAGTGCAGAAAAAATCTCAAAAAATAATGCAGTTCAATCTCGGTCAAGGGAATAAGCAATATATAAAGAATATCAAAATGAAGCGTGAGTTTTTTCATTCACACAAAGAGACGATCTGTGATTTGATTATACCTCTGCCATGAGTCATGCTCAGATCTAGAAAGCGGTTTGCCGGTCTCCGTAAGATCACTTTGCCATCACTGATGTTTATAAGGCTGCAGCCTGACTGGGACCCAGCCCTGGATTTCTTCTCAGTCCAGGGCGTATGCTTGTCTCCAGCCCTCTCTCTGCCTGGTGAAGGTGTGTGTGTACTCAGCTCTGCAGCAGTATCAGTCTGCCTCCCTGTGGCTGCATGCTGCACCGACACATCAACAGGTGGTTGGCACAAGTTGAAGTTGTCTGAAACAAAGCTGCATTGAGTCGAGGCGTCACATTTCTCAGCTGTGGGGTCGTGGACAGTTTGAGTTCCTGCATCCTGAGTATCGTTGGATGTTTTTTTGCATTTGCACGACTCTGAGCTTTGACTTTGAGGAGATGCAAACGGAGCTGTGTTGCTTCCTGTATGTTGACTGTCACTTCTTGAGGCCTTAACTGGGAAAGATTCATTCTCTATAAATTTTTGATTATCTCTGATGTTCCTTTCAGGTTTCAGTAGTGGGGTGGGAGGCCTGGGCCTGGTGTGCCTTTGTGCTGGAGTACCATGTGAGCTCAGGTTTGGGTTTATGTTATCTGCACAGCAGGCTTGGTCCAAATATGAAGGGGCAGCCTGGAGACATGGCTCACAGCAGTCTTCATCCTCATCCTAAAATACAGTTAGAAAAGGCAAAGCAAGGTCTGTCTGCTAGTATTGCACTGATGATGTGTTCAAAATGAAGCTTGCAGGACTTTATTCAGACCCGTATAATGGTGGGGAAGTAAATTATAATGAGAGACAGGAATTTATTACTATATTCAATGAGTTTAGGTAATTTAGTAATGGGTAATTGAATGAGCCAGTGTTTATATAAAAATTAAATATAATACAAATGTCTTTTTTTTAAAGATAGCTGCAGCCACAAGCATTCACAGTGGTGATATAGAGTTTTATTAAAACAATGCAGTATGTGTTTAAACTGTATACTTAACTTCTTTAATGTGTGTTTTTTAAACTCTGAGGTGATTCTGCAGCCATTGTACAAAAGAAAGACGGACAAACCTTTCAAATGTAACTCAACTTACATCATCAGAGTCTGAACTGAGGCAGCCTCCCCTACAAGAGTAACTTGGAGAGTATTCACCGTCATTCATGGGGCCATTGTTGGGTTCAAGACATGCTGCAAGAAAAAAAAAAAACATCTATTGAATTTATTGTCTTTTATCCAGCATATACATAATACATTGGTAGCTTAATTGGAGATGCTTTAACTTACAAAAGTTCATGTCACAGCAGTTGGAGAGCTGTGAATGAATAAAACACAATTAACATGTAAAACTGCAACCTGAGCACCTTCATGATTACATCTATCAGGATGTATTAACACAACTCTATATGACAGCTCATGATGATTGGAGAACCAGGTTTCATTTACTTTCAATGTAATGTTGGTGCAGTTACAAACTCTGCCACCAGGTGGAGGTGAAGGCTAACTCATCTCACTTACATCATGCATGTGGTTGCTTCTCTCCACTTCCATGCACTGAGTGTCAGGGACAGATCTGACAGTGAAGGACAACACAACAACATTACAACAAACATATCACATATCATGGCACATACTTCATGTAAAAACACCTACTGTGGGGCTGAAGATTCTGTTGGTGTTTTATCTTTCAGATATATCTTTGATTTTCCTCTCCCAAAAGCTGAAATCAAATATCATGTTAACCTCAACAACAAAGTCAGAGTGGTTATTTAAAAGTTCAGAGCGGTGTTCACCTTCTGTTTCACAATCTTCAGTACCAAAGCCCCTGAAGAGGTCGCCCTCAAACTGCTGCTCAGTTTCTGATTGGTTAAGAGTGAAGTCCAACATGAGCTCTCTGTCCTCTGGTTGGTTGAGAGAGAAGGTGACCTCATGTCTGGCTTGGTCCCTGGCCGCTGTGTTACTGTGATAACACATGTGCTTTGAGTGCTTAAATGAATGACAGAGATAAAGTCATTTATCAGATTCTGGTGTTGTTCTCACTCTGGTTGTGGATTTCTAAAAGGGTCTTGGGCTGCTGTGGGAGTCTCCAGTTGGTAGGGGAGTGGGTTTGATCTGCAGGACCAGGGGATGCTGTTGGTCATCCCTCTGGGCTGGGAGAAAGGCTGGAACTAGAAACTGTATTACTGGCCAGACTGCAGCTAAAAACTGCAACTGCAATTTATAGTTGCAGGTTGTACAAACAGGCACCTGTCAGGCAGATGTTTGAATGTTTCCATGCCTAAATGTAACTTCAACCATGAAATAATGTGGTTATATCAATCTGAGATATCAAAAAAAATATAGTCATTTTTCATACCATGGTCTGCTCCAGCCCAGAGGTGTCCCAGGGTGGAGGGGAGCAGTGTGGAGGGAGCTGTGCCTGGCTTCTCTGCTGGAGGTTCAGCTGCAGGGGGAATACTCCTGAGGGGAACAGTTTGATTTGGCCTACACTTTTATAAAATGTACTCATGCAGATTTAAATTGCAGTTACTCTTGTTTAATTTAATTCATGAGAGCTTGTTCCATAAAAGACTTTGCAACATCACCTTGTCCTGAGGAAGCTGATGAGGTGGAGAACGGGCTGAGGGAGTCGGTGATGGGTGGCAGGTAGTCAGATGCACTGTTGTCTGAGAAAGCTGCCTCCAGCACTGGTGACAGCTGAGGGACAGAAAAATAACTGATGGTTTTTGTTCATGCTCAGCAAATTTTCCAAAAATCCATTCATCCATTATCTGTAACTTGTTTTTCTTTCTAGGATGAACATGCCCAAGCTGGAACCCAGAACCCTCTTACTTTGAGGTGATAATGCTCAAAACTGCATCAACATGCTGCCCCTTTTGATGAGAAATGTTTAAAAAATGCATTATCAATAGTTGGAAAGTGACTAACCTGCCGACCCTTGAAGCCTTGTGGAATAACATGCCTCCTTTTTCTTGTTCCTTGAACACTAGACAATAACACAGAACTTACACAATTGATGTTGGAACTTGTGATAGATCATGTTTGAGTTTATATAACCATAAAACACCAGTTGTACATTTAACACATAGGCCAGAATTTGAACTGAGTAATTAAGCATTATTTTATATTATATTTTATACTGTTACCACTGATAAAATTGTTCAGTTTGGAAATGTTATTTGATTCTACAGCGACAGACCTGGATGTGAAATCAAACATGACAGTACAAACCACATCCTAGCTCTACCTGTACTGAGGTTGGCCCTCAACAAGATTCAGCTGTGATGGGGAGCAGGGGCTCATTGGGAGGACCAGGGGCTCATTTCTCTTATGCTTGGATCCTCCTTTACTGCTGCCAAGAACTGCTACTTTTGGAGGATCTGACAAACACATGCATTGTTTACTTACATCATATGCCAGACTGAGGGGCAGATGAACATGTATTGTAGGATAGACAAGTCTGTGATGATATACATTATACACAGTATGTAAGCCACAGAGGATTCAGATGGTGTTATTTGATGTTTTATTACATTGAAAATACTTGTTTTCATGGATTATACCTTCTGAGTCTGATACGGCTCACTATACAATTCTCGATAAAGGTATATATTATAGTTTTTACTATCTTATTTTTACTATCTAAATAGACTAGACGTATAGATTATTAAAAAAAGTATAAGGAAAGAGAGTTACCCTTCATTATTCTCCTAAACTGGTGTTTTCTTTTCACTTTCAGCTGGTTTGCTTTATTTTTTGTGAATCCTATAACATATCTCTCTGTACTAGTTGTTACATCTCACCTTTAACTTCTTTCTTAGCAGCAATCTGGTTGACGATAAACAGAGTCACCAGGTCCATACTACCAGAACTGGTGCTTCGGGGGGATGCTGGCCGAGCAATTCCCAAGTTTTTCAACTTCTGTTGCATTTTTCGCTTTTCAAAGAACTCCTGGGACAACAAGCAACACAAAAACATTTAGCCCGTGATGGAAAAGGTGCTCAGATCTTCTAGTTAAGTAAAAAATAGCAATACTACAGTGTAAGAATATACTTAAATACTAAAAGTGTTTATATACATAATCGCACATTTAAAAATAAGAGTAACTCAACCTATAACAATGAACGAAATAGAATAAAGTAAGAGGAGGACACCTCAAAATTGTACACGAGTAAATGACGTTTGATGCTTCATTCCACCACTGCATTTAGCTAAACGTATTCATCTTATTTGTATTGTAAAGACATACAAATTAAATTTTGCTGTCTCACCCTCTGCTTTTTGGCATCACTCTTCACCACAACTCTGTTCCTGCAATGAGAGTCGTTAGAAAGTTAACGCTACCGGGCTAAGCTAACGAACGTTTACAGGCTAACGTTAATATTAGCACGTCAACTATTAATAAACTCGCCCCCTCTCTTACCTTGAACCTCCAACCCAATTCATTTTAAATAGCTATAGTTATCAGAAAGCCAAACTTCCGTGGAATTATTGTGAAAACAACAAATATATCGCTAATACGAGAATAAAAATACAGAGTACACTTGAAGCTAGCTTATTGTTTTTGCTATCTAACGTTCACTTTTTAAACTGTTGATTCAAAATACTCGCGAGGAACCACCGCTACCCTGTCACGCGCCACTTATAAATGTACCTAAAGGTGTATTGACCTCTCACTATTCTGCACCCTTTTATTGAGAATTTGGTATTTGTGACCAGTTGATTATTAGGAGGTGAAAACAATAAAAGTCACAGAGCAGTAATGTACATAATTTTAGCTTTTTTATTATTATTAAATGATAAAATTGCTGAACCCCCATCCCCCTCCAGAATATTACATCAACACACCAAGACCATTGGAACAACACAAAAAAGTTTCAAAAACTTTACATTTTGGAGAGAAGCGCTCTGTTCTTTAAATTGTCGAGAAGCCCTCTTATTGTCAATATACTTAGAAAAGCTATACATCCTCTGAATGCTCCAGCTCTCTTTTTTAAGGATGTTAAGTTTAATGAGGCTGCTATTATCCTGGAGGTCACAGCAGCTCATTTTATACAATGAGGTCAAGTTTCAAGAATGTTCTCATTGCAATGAACTGGCTATGACAGGGAATAACATCACCACGTATGAATAAAAATGGGCACAAGAAATCCACAAGAGTCTCAGCTCTCCACTAACACCCAGTTTTATGAATTCACAGGCTCTTTAGTGACCTCAATATGCAGAAATATTCACATGCAGTAGGAGAAAATACTGACAAAAACTGTGGGTTTTGCTTTAATGAAACATAACCAATTGAGTGAAAGCTGTTAATATACTTCCTGGATAAAAAAAACAAACTGTATGACGTATTTGGACATAAACAAGGATATCATATAGTACATAAAGTACAGAACAGTTTATGGTTCAGTCTACTTCGTTGCGTCCGTCACGCAACCAATCATCTTTGCCAGGGGAGCGACCAATAAAAAAAAGACTCTGCAAAAGCGTAGGGCGGAAATAAGGACTATCAAGTTATGAAGAAACCCTACATTAAATAAGGAAGTTAGGCGAATTAACTTAAAAAAAATAAAACCAAGAACCTGGTGGCGCTGGTAGTACATATCATTGTACTGTAGAGGACGCTTTATTTTGAAAACTGCAAGCCGGAAGTACAATTAATATAGCCTGCCGTGTTTGACAGCGGTACAAAAACAGCAGGATGTAGCGGTACATGTATCGGGCTCGCTTCACATCAATCCAACCACCAGAAGTCTTTCTCTCTTGTCATGTCGACGCGGTGAGTCGGGTTTTGGGCGATGGATGTTGTAAGGATTGTCAGCAGACACGACTAACGTTTAAAAAATGTCCAACATCCTCGATGCGGCGTCCAAAGTAAAATGGGACCGCACGGCTGCGGCGAAGCGAGCCGTGTTTCTTGCGGCTGCTGCTTACGGTGTCAAAACACTGTACCCCATCATCTGCAAGCAGCTCAGCAAAAACAAAGATCCCAGGAATAATGGCCGGGTTTCAAAGGCGGAAAACGGGTCCACTTGTTTGGTAAAAACACAGATATGTGTTGCGGAGCATAAGAAGACATCCCCTGGGGTAAATGCGGAATTTTTCAAGCAGATCCTCGAACTTGGTAAAATCCTCTTCCCCAAGCTGGTGTCCAAAGAGCTCGGTTTGCTCTCCTTGCACTCGGTGGCGCTGATATCCAGGACGTTTCTGTCTATATATGTGGCCAGCTTGGACGGAAAGATTGTCAAAACGATAGTGGAGAAGGAACCTCAGAGCTTCATCATCCAGCTGATGAAATGGCTCCTCATTGCCATCCCGGCCACGTTCGTCAACAGCGCCATCCGGTACCTGGAGTGCAAACTGGCTCTGGCCTTCCGCACCCGGCTGGTGAACCATGCCTACCGGACCTACTTCACAGATCAGACCTACTACAAAGTCAGCAACATGGACGGGAGGCTGGCTAACCCGGACCAGTCTCTCACCGAGGACGTAATGATGTTTTCCCAGTCGGTGGCCCACCTTTATTCTAACCTCACCAAGCCGATCCTGGACGTGATGCTGACCTCCTACACACTGATTCAGACCGCCAGGTCCAGGGGGGCCAGCGCCAGTGGGCCGACCCTGCTGGCCGGGCTGGTAGTCTTTGTCACGGCTAAGGTCCTGCGCGCCTGCTCGCCCAAATTTGGCAAGCTCGTAGCCGAGGAGGCTCACAGGAAAGGCTACCTGCGCTATGTACACTCCAGGATTATTGCAAATGCTGAAGAAATAGCTTTCTACAGGGGACACAAGGTATGCAGGGCTGGATATACAGAAGGAGGAGGCTGCACTTATTGTGGCAGGCATGGTGCAATAATATGGTGGTTATTAAATTGTGATCAGTATAGAATAAAACCACAAAGTCAATACATATTATCCATTGATAGATCATTAATAAACTATGGGCTGGTATAGGTCTGTATTAATAACTACTAATATACTGTCCAAGAAATAATAGCAGTAAACAATAATATTATTAAGACCATCTTATCCCATCATAAGAACACAATGCAAGCTCTCTTTTTTAAAGGACAAATTACTTTTAACTCTTAGGAATAATCAGACATTAGAGCTGGAATGCTAAAAACATAAATATCCAAAATAAAATAAACATGATGAAGATAAAAACCACATCAAAATATGAATAAAACAGGTGGGCTCGGACAAATATTAAACAATAACACAGCAATAACACATTTGGCACACTGATGTAGAGAGACATTCATTCAGTTACAGACAATATGCAGACAATTGCATCATGTTAGCTAAATGTGGGTGCCATCCTTATGTAAACAAACACCTGTTAACACAACTGGCATCATGTGATTTATGATTTATGGATCCTTTTGATAATCTGTGTCCATCCTTACATTTATGCCAGTTTACATAATTGGGCTCACTGAATAAGACAAATGTGAATATTTAACATATTTGTTTTCTTTACCCAAATCATAAAATATTAGAATGTCTTTATTACTTGCATTCAATCACAAAGTTCATGTAGTGTAATAATACGTACATTAGGATGTGTATTGGCAAAAAAAATTGGCGATATAATAGGTATCATGATATGGGGGTTACTATTCAATATATTGCGATATATCACAGTACTATAAAGCAAAGCAACATACTGCACTGTTACTTAAACTGTCATAGTGTAAAGAATAAACCACCATATGTATAAAATATGAGCAAAAAAAGGTTGATACATTGTCATACACCATAATCTGTCTGCTACAAATATTTAAATTATTTATAAAAATGTGTGTTTTTGAGACTCAATACAGTATCACAAAACAAAAATATTGCATGACTCTCTTACACCCCTAGTATACATGTATGTAATAAGATTGGTAATGCACACTAACAGACCAGTTGGTGATGACTTCAGCCATTCATTCATTTACTCTTTCATATGCTTGGAAAACATCTATGAATGCAGGTGAAACTCATATGAAATAGCAGTAAAAGAAGAATTCATGGCTACATTCATTAAAACGAGACAGCCTGTTCTGTTGTCCTCTGCAGGTGGAGATGCGCCAGCTGCAGAAGTGCTACCGCGCTCTGGCGGAGCAGATGAACCTGATCCTGTCCAAGCGTCTCTGGTACATTATGATCGAGCAGTTCCTCATGAAGTACGTGTGGAGCGGCAGCGGGCTCGTCATGGTGGCCGTGCCCATCATCACCGCCACCGGCTTCGCTGACAACAGTAAGGAAACTGTTCTGTCACAGGGGACATTGTAACTCATAGTTTCTTTTTTTTTTT
>CAFUXE010000270.1:800602-826683 GCA_903364295.1 Serranus cabrilla | reverse complement strand
CCTCACAGAACACAACCAACACACACACACACACACTGTCTTTCTCTCAAACACACACACCCTCGTATATCACAACACGCACACAGACACACACACTCCTGTCAGGGTCTCTTTCAGGCGTTTCGACCGGGAGGAGAGGGGTGACGCGTGAATTTGAGCTCAATGTTGCATTCCTCTTTTGTCACCACAGCAACCACCCCATCCCCTCTGACCCCCCTATGTAAGAGAAACTGCTCAGAGCTGCACCCCAACCTCTGAGTCCCAGAGAGTTTAGTCAGCTCAGTGGTTAGAGAACAAAAATAGATGGAATATACAGAAAAACACACTAAATAACACAAGGAACATGCATAATAGGAGCATAAATAAACTTTTATTCCCTTTTGGAAAAGTAACTAATTTCTCTCTGTTGTGCCCAGACTGGTTCGGGGAAGACCTACACCATGGGAACCGGCTTCGACGTCAACATCGAAGAGTACGAGCTGGGCATCATTCCCCGCGCCGTCAACCACCTGTTCAGAGGGATCGAGGAGCGCAGACAGGCCGCCACCGAGCAGGGCAAGCCTGTTCCTGAGTTCAAGATCAACGCGCAGTTCCTGGAGGTGCAGAAAAACACACACACACACACACACACACACAAATAAAACTGACAGTTTCACAGCTTTTAAACCCGTAAATGAGTGTTTTGTCTATAATTAAGGTGTGATTATCAGCACGCAGACGAAACTCAAAACACCCAGTCCACTTATGGTCCATTAGTTAGATGCAGCTACAGCACGTTGACAGCAAGAGGTCAAAGGTCAGCAGCGGGTGTAGAGGTTTTGGGTTGTTAAAGTGTCCAGATGACCCTACAGCCATTAAACTGTCATTAGCCTGCCCCCGTGGTCAGCTCCTGGACTTATTTTTAACTGCCAACAAGCAGCTGCTAACAGCTGGTGAGGAAGCAGCTGAGAGGGGAAGAGGAGTTTGGGAAATGTAGCAAACTGTTGAAGATGTAATAATGCACTGACTATCCATGCAATAATATGTGTGTAATGTATTTGCTGTCTCCTGTTTGTTATTTATTAAACATACTCTGTAGTTGTACAACGAGGAGGTGCTGGACTTGTTCGACACGACGCGGGACATCGAGGCCAGGAAGCAGAGATCCAACATCAAAATCCACGAGGACGCCAACGGAGGCATCTACACAGTGGGAGTCACCACTCGCACCGTAACCTCTGCAGCCGAGGTTAGCTGTATTTACTGAAGAGCGGCTTCGACAGTCATATTTGTATCACCATAATAACATCCTCATATTTATGTGATCACCAAAAGATGTCTTTCTGTTTTATTATATTTCCTCCCTGCTTCACTCCTACCTTCCCCTCTCTTCATTTTGTCTCTAACAGATGATTCAGTGTCTGAAGCTGGGCGCTCTGTCTCGTACCACCGCCAGCACTCAGATGAACGCCCAGAGTTCGCGCTCCCACGCCATCTTCACCATCCACCTGTGCCAAGTCAGAGTCTGCTCTCCTGACAACGACGTACGCGCTTCAACACACAGTTACTGATCTCCCGCTAGAGTGATGATCATCAGCTGCAGTTTCACAAACTGAAATTAAATTCCACAAACTGTCTGATTTCTTTTCTTTTGCTTCCAGGATAATGCAACAGACAACCGCTTAGCTAACGAATCGGAGATTAACGAGTTTGAGACGCTGACAGCCAAGTTCCACTTTGTGGACTTGGCTGGTTCTGAGAGACTGAAGAGAACTGGAGCTACAGGAGACAGAGCTAAAGAGGGCATCTCCATCAACTGTGGGCTGGTGAGGAAGCCTGAGACTGCATTTTATATTACACGGTCACTGTACTGTACAATACCTACCATAAAACCATGTCTTTCCCTACAGGTTGATGAGTGAATCTGTCATTTTACAACTGCACATGTCAACATTCACCATGTGTAGTTCATTTGTGGAGCAGTAGAGCCCCCAGGTGGCCAGAACATGAACTGCAAAGTTCATTTTTTCTCTATTTTCTCTTCAACAAGACTCCTATGAAAAAAACTATAACTTTTTTGTTTGCAGTGCATGGGAGTTGCTGGTTTACCAAAACCTCGATCAGTTATTTCGTTTGTGATATTGTGTGACTTCTTGTGTGAATCCGAACCAACCTTTTAAAACACCAAAGTCACAAAATAACACAAACACACGTACTGATCACGGCAGCAGTAGACCTCAGATCTTGTTTTCCATGAGGAAAAAATGCTGTTTTTGTCAAAGGAGTGTTGTAGCTTTTAAGAGAGCAAACATAATGGCTTCAGCTAACACACTGACTATGGATAAGCATCTCATGCAACCCACTGTAAAAAATTAACCCTCCCTTTTAAGTCCTGGAATTGTTTTCACCCTCACATATAAAAATCATAAACTTCTTTTATCTGTTAACTCAGCTTGCTTTGGGAAACGTCATCAGTGCTCTGGGAGACAGGAGTAGGCGCTCCACTCATGTGCCTTACAGAGACTCCAAACTGACCCGGCTGTTGCAGGACTCACTAGGTGGCAACAGGTGTGTAAACACATTGTGCTAATATGGATGTAAATCTTTGACAATGGATCATAAAACAAGTATTTCAATGGCAGTAAAAGTTAAGGTACCACCAATTTGTCCTTCAGTACCTGTGCCATCCTCATCCCTTACTAGCCTAAATTAGCACAAAAAGAATGTATTCATTCGACAGATTATATCAGCATTCTTCATTTGTCCGTTCCCTAGTCAAACAGTGATGATCGCCTGCGTCAGCCCGTCGGACCGAGACTTCATGGAGACTTTGAACACTATGAAGTACGCCAACAGAGCCCGAAACATTAAGAACAAGGTGATGGTGAACCAGGACAGAGCCAGCCAGCAGATCAGCGTCCTGAGGACGGAGATCGCTCGACTGCAGATTGAGCTGATGGAGTACAAGACGGTAAGAAGGCAGGAAGGAATGAATGGATCTGAGGTAAATACGTGGAAAAAAATATGCTATGATTTTAATGACCCTGTCTGATGCTCAGGGGAAGCGTATGGTGGGTGAAGATGGCTTGGAGGGCATCAACGACTTGGTCCATGAGAACTCCATGCTGCAGACAGAGAACAACAACCTGAGAGTGAGAGTGAAGGCCATGCAGGAGACCATCGACGCCCAGAGAGCCAGACTCACACAGCTCCTCAGTGACCAGGCCAACCAGGTCCTGGCTAAAGCAGGTGGGCAAAAAACTCTATAATTTGTATGATTTTTGTGAGTGAATCAGTCACTAGACGTAAGAGCTAATATAAGGCTATAAACTAACTATACTACAGTGACAAGACTTCAGTGTCACCACCTCAAAGCTGATAACGGCATTAAATGTGCTACTGACTTTGAGAGGATACAACCGGAAGTGCAAATGTTTCTGGGTTATAAGACTCAATCCTGCATCCCTCTATACTCTCTTTTCTCGTCAAAAAACACAAAAAAAAAAGGAGATATCTACTTGGTTCAGTGTTTTAAAAAGAGTCTACAGTCATGCTAGCTGCTCTGGCTCAGTAGTGCTACAAGCTAAATGCTAACGCCAGTAGGATAGCATGTTCATAATGACAATGCTAGCTAGTACGTTTGTTTACAGTGTTCATTGTTTTAGTTTAGCGTGTTAGCATGGTGCCATTTTGTAATTAGCACTTAACACAAAAAACCTGATGGGTTTTTTAGTATTAGACTCAAATTGTGACCTGCTCGTTGTGCTAACGCAATATAAAAAGTTAGCTGGTTCACAGTACTATGTTTCTAAAACTGGTCTCACAGAAGTTGTCATGGAAAAGAATGAAATCAGTAAAGTTCAGCAAGAATGAAGAGTAGTTTTGTAGGGAAGGTTAGAAAGAAGTCGTTAGAAAGTCTCCCTCAGCACCACTGCTCCTAACTAGCGTTAAAGCTGAAGTGATTCTTCTGCTTACAGGTGAAGGCAATGAAGAGATCGGGAACATGATTCAGAACTATATCAAAGAAATCGAGGAGCTCAGGTATGTCGTGACCTCATTTTTAATTGTATTTTAGTAATTTTTGTTATTTCATCAGCAGGCCTTTATAGCAGCTGATTGTAATTTCGCCCCACTCTCAGGGCTAAACTTCTTGAAAGCGAGGCTGTGAGCGAGAATCTCAGGAAGAATTTGTCTCGGGCCTCCACGCGCTCCACGCTGTACGGCGGCCCCGGCAGCTCCTTCTCCCTCGCTCCTGAGAAGGAGGCCAGCGACGTCATCGAGATGGCCAAGAAGAGTCTGGAGAAACTGAAGAAGAAGGAGAGGAAGAAGAAGAAGAGGTATAGTGTGGGTCTAACACACCTGTTTTTGATTATAGTAATGTTGCAAAGAGGACATTTTTTTTAAATTTAAGGTGAATTACAGTTACACACATGAGTCTTTATGTCTGTTGTCATTGTTTTAGCAGGTTTTTTAAGTGAATTCTGTCTCTGTCCATAAACAGTGTTCACCATTGGGACACAGTGTGTTTGTGAGAGTCTCTGCACTCGTCTGGCTTTCCTTGCTGCTCTCTCACTCTCTCTCTTTCTCCTATCTCGTAATATTCCCTCACTTGCCCCAACTTCTGCGGCCTGTCTGCCCCCTCTACCTCCTCCTCACCTCCACACCTCACCATCCTCACCCCCATCCTTCCATCTCTGTCTCTCTGAAGACTAAGGCAGTATGAGGAGAATCACCACCCAGAGGTTGAACACACCAGGTTTGCTACATCCCACCCAGGATTGGGTCAAATCTGAAATCAATGACTAGTGGTGCAAATCATGTGCTTTTGTGCACCAAATAAAAGGATTTCAGTTAATTGTTGACCTCCATCCAAACCTAAATCTCCCCTTCTTCCCAAAGTAACTAACCTCTAACGTCTTCTGCACCCACAGGTGGTTTACACTCCTGGAGGGAAGCAGATATTTTAACCTCTTCCTGTTAACCCTTTGTTCTGTCTATTTTTCCTTCTCACATGTTGATCAGATCTCATAATAAGTGTCTCAGCTTGAACCCTCTGAACCCATAGCAGCTTCAGGGTTTTTTTTTTCTCCTGTAACATTTTACTCGTGGTGGCCTCGTTTTCACTGCAATATACAAGTCCTGTATCTCTATGGAAACGCCTCAATCATGGCTAGAAGTAAGGTGAACACAAAAAGGTCTTTTGTGCAGTACAACATAGTTATAATGCCATAAATCATTAAAAAAAACTGAAAAAATACAAGTGGAATGGGGAACAAATCAAAATTTTTGGTGTTTCCAGTATTAGAAAAACATGGAGCTCCGCTTGCTTTCTTTAAATATCTTATATTTAAAAAATAATGGAATAGATATTTTTAGAACCTGTAATTAGCCTCTCTTTCCCTCTCCTCTCTGGTCTGTGTAAGAATCGTGCAATTTAGTCGAAGTTTCACTGAATTTTGTCATGTGACTGATGGTCTCAGCCAAATCATTCATAACTTCCTGGTTGCCCCTAGGAGAGCAGCATTTAATGTTTTCTTTTACAAGATCATATCAAATGGATCATTTCTGGCTGGATTTTAAATAATACCCATGGAATACATACATTTTTTTCCTTTTAAACCTGCTGGAGGGATAGTGTGGTTCAGAGGGTTTAAAAAAAAATGAAAATAGGGGTTTAAATCAGGATTAAAAGCAAATCAAGTTTTTATGATGATGGTCTGTAGAATTTGGTCAATAATCTGAATAGTGTGTGGCAGCCTTTCTTTAAATGAAATCAGCTTCTAATAATAACTGTTAATCATGATCATCTTTACCTTTCCCTCTGTATCATTAATGTCACAACCCGTGCAATGCAAACACAGTGAAATCATTCATTAATACACTGATTCCACGTCTGCCCCTGATCTGATCGAGTGTTTAATCATGTGCATGTTTGCTTTACCCGTCCCTGTTGTGGTTCAGATTGCAGTTAATTCCAAAGCAATATAAGAACTTTGATTGTATCTAACAAACAGTCTTTTCCTTTTTTAGTGTTATCAAAGAGGAAATGCCAGATAACGACCATGAGCGAGGCAACGAGGAGGCCGAGGTCGGGCTTTTCAGATCACTATTCAAAGATCACACATTTCCAAGTGTGTCTTTTTTTGTCTTCTTCACGTTAACGCTTCTATGTAAACAGGAGGGCAGCGACCACGAAGAAGGCGAGGATGCAGATGCAGAGGAGGAGGACTTGGAGGACATGGCGGGAGACGAGGAGACGCCGGATGACTCTGACTCTGAAGAGCTGGAGGAGAAAGGTAAAATGAACTTTATGTACGTGTCTGAAGTTATAATAAAACGGAGGTGGCATCGGGATCTCATCACGTGTTTTGTTGCAGAAAACGTCCAGGCAGATCTGGCCAACATCACGTGCGAGATCGCCATCAAGCAGAAGCTGATAGACGAGCTGGAGAACAGCCAGCGGCGTTTGCACACTCTCAAACAGCAGTACGAGCAGAAGCTGACGATGCTGCACAACAAGATCAGAGACACGCAGCTGGAGAGGGACAAGGTGCTGCACAATATGGGTAAGAGACAAGTATCTGGTACCTAAACACCCCTCTGAAACAGATAATATAAGGGAATCTGCTGGAGTTTGAAGAACAAAATGAATGATAGCTTCCATGGTGTTCATCTCCAGGTTCAGTGGAGTCGGGCACGGAGGAGAAGGCCAAGAAGATCAAAGTGGAGTACGAGAGGAAGCTGAGCTCCATGAACAAAGAGCTGCAGAAGCTGCAGTCAGCTCAGAAGGAGCACGCCCGCCTGCTGAAGAACCAGTCTCAGTACGAGAAGCAGCTCAAGAAACTCAACATGGATGTGACCGAGATGAAGAAGACCAAGGTAAAGGAATAGGTCCTGTTTTTACACTTTCATACTCGGTCTTGTTGCAGTGCTGATTTTCTCCTGCTGTGTTGTTTTTTGTCCACCAGGTGGTGCTGATGCGTCAGATGAAGGAGCAGCAGGAGAGGAACAGAGCCTCAGAGTGCAGGAGGAACAGGGAGATCGCCTCTTTGAAGAAAGATCAGCGCAGAGCTGAGGTGAGAGGGATGGAAATATTTATAATCCTTTTTTTTTTGCTGTAATGCTTGAATTTTTAATCTTTCACAGATAAGCAGATACATAATCATGGATGTATACACATCGACTCAAGGTTTTTAGGTCGATATATACCACTGTTTCAAAAAAGTAATTTTAGGGGTCTTGCTCTCCCCAATTTCACACTTTACTACAGTGCATGTAATATTTTGAAAGTTCTATATTGATTGCGAGTTAATCCTTGTTTTGACGACCTACTTAAGGTCACAGTTTACTCAACTCTCGCTCTCCCACTGTGTCTTTCCCAATATTCATTTCTTCTCACAGCACCAGCTGAAGCAGATGGAGGCCCAGAAAAGGCAACAGGAGCTGATTCTTCGCAGGAAAAATGAAGAGGTGAGAAAAACGGTTACACACAGACAGCATCACTGGGTCTGCATCATGTATTTTTTCACTTTAATATGCAGACTGACCCGTTTTTGTGGACTGTTTCAGGTGACGGCTCTGAGGCGGCAGGTGAGGCCCGTGTCTGGGAAGGCGAGCAGGAAGGTGAGCTTACCTGAACCTCTCCAGGAGCCGTCACACAGAACCATTCCAGGAAGGAGCTCTGTAGCCTCGCCAGCCAACGGAGCCAGGTGCAGCATCTGAGTGTGTTTATGTGAACCACACAGTTGAGTGTGAAGTTAAACAGTTTAGAAATAGCCCTTTGTCTCTCCTCAGGAGTTCCCCAGTGCGGATGGGAAGTATCTACCTCAACAGGACGGCGAGGGCTAAATGGCAGTCACTGGAGAGACGTGTCACTGACATCATCATGCAGAGGATGACTATCTCCAACATGGAGACGGATATGAACAGACTGCTGAAGGTAGCCAATAAGTCCATTGACAGAAAGATAATCACCTTTTTTTGATGATCCATTAATGTCATTTTTCATGCAAACATGCAGAAAATTATTTTTTAGCCTCTCAAATATGTCAGTTTCCTGCCTTTGTCCGTTTTATATCAGATTAAATTAAATATCTTTGGGATTTGGAATGAAGAAACAAATCATTAACATTGACAAATCACTTTGGACATTGTACATTTGACTGACCAAAAGATTCATCAAGAATATCAGATTAATCAAAACTAATATTTGCCTGTGAAACCTTTAGAAATATGCAGGAAATGTGTAAACATAGCACACATATATTTATATCAGCTAATGGAGTGGTAAATAAGGTCGTTGGCTGCTGGCAGGTCTAATAAAATGACAAAATTACGGCCAGTAGAGTTAATATTATTGGATTTAAACTAAAGTTCCAAAAACACAAAACTGATAATCAATGCTGACAAATGTAGGTTTTGCAAAACTTGTTTAAACCAATTTTAAATGGCAGTGTTGTCCCTGATTCTCACTCTTCTATTATTCCTTTCCTTCCTCTTTCCTCTTGTTTCCCACACCCTAAACTACGCTATCAAATTTAGCAACGGGAGGAGCTAACCAGGCGAAGGGAGCGAGTGTCCAGAAAGAGAGAAAAGATGGCGGTGGAGGGTGCAGACGCTGACCGCTCCCTGGCCTCCCTGAACGAGGAGCTGGAGTCTCTGAGCGCCAACATCGACTACATCAACGACAGCATCGCCGACTGCCAGGCCAACATCATGCAGATGGAGGAGGCCAAGGTGAGGTGTTGGGGAAACCCAGCAAGCTTATTCTCACTATTCCTATCATGATGCTTGGAGTTGTAATGCTTAAAAGATAAAGTAGGGTAAAGGAGGGATTCAGTGGATTACAGTGCACAGAGACGTGTATCACTGCCTCATTATCCAGTACATGCTTGTACTGGACTGCAGCCCTCAGGCAAACACATAATAATTGCACAGTTCAGCACCTCTGACCACCACTGATGAATAACCAACAGGTGCTTATTTGCTAGAATAACAATGGCTCAATAAAACCAAAACCACTGGCAGTGCAGCCTATTATTACAGCCAAAAACCCAGCAGCCTAATGATGCACACCGAACAGCAGTTAAATAGAGAAATGTATCTTTACAAATGTTATTGGAACTTCATTTTCTCTGCATGGCAGAGACGTATCAATCTGACAAATTCTCACTGTGCTCCAGAAATGTTTTTAATGAATAACAGTTGGGCTTAAAGAATGAGTGTGCCGAAGTTACAACAGGGTGAAAACTGGTGGAAATTGACTGGAACTAGCTGCCAGTTTGTCCAAGTGGCTTCCAAAGTCAAAACTGTGCAATTATGTATCAGTTGTAAGCCTGATGCTTATAGAGCATTAGAGAGAATGCAGTTTTAAGGCAGATTGCTTTATTTGAATGTGTGTTTTCTGGGCCACAGGAGGAAGGAGACACAGTGGATGTAACTGCAGTGATCAGCTCCTGTACGTTATCAGAGGCTCGCTTCCTTCTGGATCATTTCATGACGATGGCCATCAGTAAGGTACGTACTGTCCCCGCTGACTTCATGTAATTTAATACTTAATGTCATCAGTGTGTTTTTGTCTGCAGTCTTGTACAGTGAACAGGTAAAGTCAGCTTTGTTTGTCACTCTGAAAGCAACTTATTTAACCTGATAAACCTGATTAGTCATGCACCACACCTAAATCCAGCAGAGACCAATTAAAATGCCATGAAGCAATCCTTCATTTGAATTATCTTTCCAAATAAACTGACTGTATGATTTAGTTTGCTTGTGATTGCTTGTGTATCCTGTCAGTTGTGGTGTCCGTTCATCTTGGTCTTGCTTTCGTCGCCATGGTACCTTCATAAGATTGAATCCAATGAGACTTTAAATGGAACAACTTGATTAAATTAAGCTTCAATTTGATTAGATAAGATTAGATTAGATGAAACCTAATTGGTCCAGTGAGGAAATGAATTCAACGCAGCAGCAGAGAACAAGACAGATGATGAGGTGGAAGTAATTACAAATAGACTACTTCAGATAAAGATACAGAGGCTCTAGTCAGGAGGAATTTACTGCTGTGTCTGTGGTGATAACCCGGCTCCTGTGCCATCATGTGTCAGGGTCTGCAGGCGGCTCAGAAGGATTCCCAGCTGAAGGTGATGGAGGGCAGGCTGAAGCAGACGGAGATCAACAGCGCCACCCAGAACCAGCTGCTGTTCCACATGCTGAAGGAGAAGGCGGAGATCAACCCGGAGCTGGACGCTCTGCTGGGCAGCGCTCTGCAAGGTGGGAAACAACAACAGATCGGTACCGGTGTGAGCATGTCAGTCACAATCACTTTTCCTTTCACCATGTGGCTGCACTTTATTTTGAAGGCCTCACTTCTTTGTTGGTGTGCAAAGAGAACTGATGCTCGAAATACAAAAAGCAGGCTTTGAAAGGAAAGTGCAACCCCTTTTCTCATCTTTGGGTTTGATTTTGATTTGATTACTGTTTGTTTTCTCTGTTGTGTTGGTGTGAACTCAGAGTTAGGTTACCTGTCACCAGGTGAGTAAGAGCTGCATAGCAATGTGACTGTGTATGAGAGAGCGAGGACATGCACACTACAAGATTTCCACAACATTTAGCCCATTTTAAAAGGAAAAATGGAATTAAACTAAAAGATAAAGAGAAAAACATTTACTTTATGTTTAGAGCTATTTCAAAGTGCATTTTAACCTTTGAAAAGAAATTTAATAGCACATCACATCAATCATCATCATCAGATTGAGATTTCTTGTGGCGTGCATCAACCCTCCATTTAAAAACTAACCCAGTTGAAATAACCCCGCCATGTGCATGACATGTTGTGTTAAGTTACCCCTCCTGCTAGCAAGTCCCACTGACTTGGGTAACTAAAACTAAACAGCAGAAAGAACCTTCGCTGCAGCAGGAGTCAAAGCTCCACTGTACACAGCAGTGTGTGTGTCTGCATCTCTGTTTGTATCATCCTGTCTCTGTCCCATGCTTTCTCCATTCTTCCCTCAAACAGGACTCCAACACTGTAGCTTCCAGCCACATCACACTAATGTCACCTGAACTAAAACTAAACCCGGTGACCCCTGACCTTGTTATGACTTTGTTGTGCTGTAATATGTAGCTTTCTGAATGGACCTCGTCTTTTGCTAGATTTCTCAAAAATGCAGTTTATTAGTGAGTATACTGTATTATTAACCCTCTGAACCCCCAAGCAGTTTCAGGGTGTGTTTTTTTTCTGCCGTCATTTTTCACTGCAGTATGTAAATCCTGCACCTTTTTGGAAACAGTACATTCATGGCTAGAAGTAGGGAGAACTCACTTGTAATGCCATAAATCAAACACCACATATTGGATTTTTCAGATTCTTTATTATACAAACATTGGAGGGGAAATTTAATCGATATGTAATTTTTTTACAAGTGCTTTCAAGTGGAACCAATATTACGACGTCTCTTGTCCACTCCCCTCTGCTCTGTGTTACAAGACTGCATTTTAGTCAAAATCTTGTTGACAACAAAATTTTAAATGGGACATGTAGAAAAAATCCAACCCTAATTTCTTATTTAGTTTCTATCTATGATAAGTGGCGTAATTGTTGCAGTTTCTTTCTTCTCCTTTTTTTTTCAAAGAAGACATGCTTTTCAAACACGCTGTTGGGTTTGAAAAGTGGGTTCAGAGGGTTAAGGGAAAACACATATGTACGTTGAAATTAAGTGAGAAATCTTGTTTTTACAGAGAATGGAGATGACAGCAGCAGTGATGAGTCCACCCCAAGTCCAGCCACAGAGGGCAGGTAAATACAGACATGTGACAGCTTTTTACACTGTGTGATGTTTAACTTTTATAATAAGTTCACATGATAGTGGGAAATCACAGGTGTAATTTATGTGTGCTGTGAAAAAGGACTTTAAATACCAAACAGTCTTTTGTTTCACAGCTTCATCACACAGGTGTTCTGAATTCTGGCTAATTAGCCCTCTGCTCTGTCGTGTGGAGAGGTCCAATCAGGCTGCAACAGAAAGCACCTGTGTGTGTGGCCTTAACGAGCCCACACTTGTATCTTAGCAGTTAGAAGATAACTTAAAGCAAAAGCTACAAACTGTAATCTGCAGAAACATTACATCCATCTTAACTTGTCCTGTTTAGTGTTGTGGTTTGATAGAGTTTTTAGTATTATTTAATTTCAATAATTAACACATCACTTAATGATAAAACTAATTATGTACAGCCGAGAAAACAATTAAAGTGGTTTATCCATATTCCAACAAGTAGGGATATTGTCTGAAACATAAAGTGTTACAACACTTTTTATTTTAACAGTTAGGAACTGAAGACTCTAATTGCTGAAGTTTTCAAAGTCAAATGCTTTCCTATTCTTGCTTAATGTACGACTTCATTTGCTCAGCACTCCAAGGTCTTGGTTGACTCTGATGCGCCACACATTTTCTCTTGGAGACAGGTCTGTCTAGTCAGTATGGAGCCTGCACTCATTTCCTTTTGAAGCCATGCTGTTGTAACACGTGCAGAATGTGGCTTGGCATTGTCTCGCTGAAATAACGTCCCTGAAAAGTCCATCTGGATGGCACTATATGTTGTTCAAAAGCTGTATGAACCTTTCAGCATTAATTATTAGCCACCCATGATGCCATGGCCACTAACACAATCCCTTACCTTTGCAGATGTTGGCTTTTGAACTTTGTGTTGGTAACAATCTGTAATGAAATCCTAATGCTTTACACAGTGTCCCAACTTTTTTGTAATCAGCATTGTAAGAAAGAAAAAAAAGTTAGAAAACAAACATTTTTTTTGTTTGGATAAGGGGGAAGCTAATAGGTTTGGTCTAGGAAAAGATTGTAGTTGTACACATGGTGGGAATAAAGAACAAGTTATATTTATAACTAAAGCCTCAGCTGTACTTTGTGTACAGTGCTCATAGCAAATGTAGAATGCTAACACACTGAGCTAATATGGTAGATATTGTCCCTGCTTTAGCATGTTAGCATGTAAAGGGTCTCACTGACTGAACATCCTTTACTTTGTTTCAGCACACTGGCATCTGATCTAATGAAGTTGTGTGGGGAATCCAGACCGAGAAGCAAGGTACATTACTGTGATAGAGATTCCTACTCTTATAATAACAACCTTGTCCATTTCACAGTAATTATTTATAGAGCTTGAACCAAACTATTGTGCTCCCTCAGGCTCGCAGGAGGACCACCACCCAGATGGAGCTGCTATATGCCGGCAGTGGCGATCCGTCCTGTGAATCCCCCACAGGAGACTTCTCGGCCCCTCTGCTGCCTCTCTCGGAGCGCCTGGAAGCGTCAGCAGACACACAGGGTCACGCACTCGGTCAGACTCCTGACCGCGAGCAAACTGTTTCCCCATCTGCACTGTCTGCCAGGCCAGCTGGCATGTAAGTGTTGGGTGCAACATTTCTCAGTGTTAGACTGATATCACAACATCACAAGTCTGGAATATGTATTTTAATGGGGGAATCCTTATTGCAAGTTCATTATTCAGTAGTAGTGTATAAAATATTTGAATTTTGTATTTATTACTGCACCAGTAGTACAAAATGACTCGTGTTAATTATTCTGTCTCCAGTTCTGGATCCAGGTCACCTACAGGGACTGAGAGAAGGCTACCGGAGCGATCGCCCCTCAGCCGGAGAAAGGCGCAAGACAGAGGAGCCACGGGCATCCCAGCTCCCATACACACACCTCCGATTAGCACAGCAGAAACAAAAACCAAAGGCAGTGACTTCAAATCAACGTGAGTAAGAAGTTCCATCACGCTTTATGTGTTTGTCTTTAACTGGAAATGTTTAAGATGGTCAAAGATTCTAATATGATTTTTAAAATGTGCATTTTAAATTTTACTCCATGCTACTTGTTTCCTCATCCAGGATGGAGGAGTCACCAGTGTTAGAAGGCCACAGGTAATGTTCGTCTTTTAATGTTTCCCTTAAAACCTTTTAATCCTCTGAACCCCAAGCATTTTTTTTACTGCTGTCACATTTTACTCACTATGACCATATTTTTTTCCAGCATTATATAAGTATATAAGGGACAGTAGCTTTGCAGTTGCACTGAAAAGCTACTGTTAAATGCGCAGAATTTCATGTTTTTTTACAGGATTTGGTTCAAATTTTAATCAAATTAATGTTTTATTTTTGGTGAAATTTTAACTCCTTAAAGTCTTAACAGACCTGACATGCTTAACATGAAGACTCAGAACTTTTTGTTCATGCAGATAAACATTTCATTCAGACAAACTGATTAATGGTTTAAAAGGAACAGTATTTATTTACAGCACTTAACAATATCAACATTGCTGTTCAATCATAAGTGGGAAAAAACAGAAAAGCAGACAGACATCCTGTTCCAGAGACCACAGAACAAGTCATATTGTCCATTCTCCTCATCCTGACAGTCCAGAACCTGGAAGTCCTGTGTCTCAGGCACGTCCACTTCCACTTTATCCTCCATGTTCACAGACACGTTGGTCGCCAGTAGGACAGAGCATGTGTCCTCAGCTGCATCAGCCTGCACAGTGACCACCTCCTCATCTGCTGGTGGAGAAGCCCCCCTCTTCTCCAGAAGCTGATCTTTGTGGTCCAATAAGGTGCTGGTCTCAGTCCCATCTGCCAGAGAAACCATGATGGCTGATTCTTCAAGAGAGACTCGTGGAGAAGCCTCCCTCTCCTCCACGAGCTCCTCTTGAAGCTCCTCAGAGGAAGTGGTCTCTGGAGGAGCCTCCCTCTCCTCCAGAAGTCCCTCTTCCGGCTGAGCCTGGCTGGATGCATCAGTTTGATCTTCATGGACGGCAGAGTCCTGAACCAGGGTTTCCTCTGGCCCGCATGTGTCCTCTGTCACATCATTTGGCACAGTGTCCACGTCTTCATCCAGAGAGACTTGAGATTCATCTTCCATCCCCTCCACAGCAGAGATGACTCCGTCTCTAGCAGAGTAGTAGCTTTCATCAAAGTCTATCATGTGGAAGGACCTGCGGTGCTGCTGAAAGGTCTTATAGACGGCTTTGACCATGAGTCGAGCTGCTGCGGTGCAGGCGCAGAGCAGGACACGTTCAGACACAGGTCCAAAGCGAGACAGACAGGGAGCGGCCGAGTCCATCAGCAGTTTGCCGATCTCTGCGCTGGCAGCGATCGTCTTGTCTTCCCGCTCCGGCTCCTCCAGGAGGAACCTGAGAGCGGTGTCCACCACCTCTGGGACCAGGGCCGCAGCGCTCTGTTCCAGCTCCAGGAGCTCTGCTGGTTTGGCGTCCCCTGCAGAGCATGCTGGGATGTGAATGCCACCAAAGATCATCAGCAGCTTTCTGTGCAGAGGTGGCAGAAAGGATCGTACGCGCGTCTTTGCTGCTGGGCGGACGGCTGTGACTAACATCTGGAGGCCCTCCAGTGTGACCTTCCTGCGTAAGAGCTGTGAGAGACGCTCCTCTTTGTCCAGCTCTTCCAGGACCTCTTGTTCCATCTGACCGAGACAGAAGTGTCTCGCTGTGGTCCAGGCCTGTCAACATCACCCTTTAGTTAGTCTCAACAGGAATAAACATGAAACTACACAGTTAACATTTAAACATCCCTCTAAAGTCTAAAGATCCTCCATAATTTACTCACCAGTTCAGCCATGAACAGATGGTCCAACCCGGTCCTCTCAATTACTTCCTGAAACCTGTCAAAATAAAAGCTTGTGTTAGCAAACCTCTTGTCACTTCAACACATTTGTAACATATTAATGCAAACTGCCAGTTTCCCATGTGTGTTGGATCATTGAAGACTTGGACTCACTCCTCCAGGAAGCTTCTTCCGGTCAGCAGCCAGGTCTTCATGTCTCTGACAGAGAAATGATCAGGAAGTTCATCCTGCTGCTTCATGAGCACAAACTGCCGCAGCATCATTTTCTGCAACACAGATTGAGTCCAGCACAGTTAGTAGCAGCTCACAGACACAGCACACAGTGATCCAGTGCAACAGAAACACATTTACATGAACTTACTTCTGCTTGGTAGCGGTGTCGCTCTTCTTCTGAGAACGAAGAAGGTCTCATCCGTTGGACTTGCTCAAATATGAAGCGGGCGTCCATTTTTAAGAGATGTCGAGATCGAAACAAGTGAAAAACAGTAAACAGGTTTGTTGAACGAGAGAGTTCAGAGAGTCTGTCTTACTGAGAGTTCAGATAGCAAATGAATGAGAATGTTCAGCTGCAGCTCAAGTTAACAGATTCTGGAATGTTGAAGGTTCTGACACAGAATCCAATATGCTAATGAGGGAACCCGAACTAAGAACCATGGTTTTAGAACCAAACATTAGCAAATGTTGTTGTTTTTAAACCAGTTTGAAATCAACATTTGATGAAAATGAACATTTGAATTTGCAATACACAACATAAATCAAATGCCAAGTAAAACAAGGGCCAGAATCACAGATACAGATACTTTCTGTTATTAAATACAGCTCATATGCCATCATAAGTGAAGCCACGTGACATCATTTATTAAGTAAATTTCATCATAGGCTACTTCTGATTTATTTTTATACATCAGCTAGATGGTTTTGCAGTTAATAATCATTAATCATTGTTTTGTAGCATCCTCTGTTAATGGATACATGTCAAAACACGGTTGTAATGGCAATTAAATGAGACCTGTTGAATAAAGTGATTTTGAAAAAACATCACTATTCAAAGGTTGGATTTGGCTATATTTCCTAAAGTAAGCATTTATCACACATGATTCATTAAAAGACCATTGAAAATGTGAAATTTCTGTTCTTTTTCAAAGAAAACATGCCAGCAGCAGTGGGGTTCAGAGGGTTACACAGGGAGCCATCACGCCTCTTTCTGTCAAGCTGAAACTTTAAAGTATCTCTATTTAAATCCTGTTTTTCTATGTATCGCATCCACTGTAAGCTTCTGTTGTGTAATGTGTGTTGCAGAGGTGTGATTAACCCTGTGACGGCCCCAAAGAACAGCCGTGGGGCCAAACTTCAGTGTGTCTACGTAGCAGAGGGACACACCAAACCTGTCCTCTGCGTGGATGCCACAGACGATCTGCTCTTCACAGGATCCAAAGGTACAAAACTAAATTGTGTGCAAATCAGAAAAACTTCCCCTTAGCCTCCTCTCTAACATGTGCTTGGTGTGTGTGTGTTTTCAGACCGTACATGTAAAGTGTGGAACTTGGTGACGGGTCAGGAGATCATGTCTCTGGCAGATCATCCCAGCAGTGTCGTCTCAGTCAGGTACTAGGATCAAGTAATACAATGGTTATATTTAGTAGTTGTACATGTGGTGCTTTTGATAAATAATTTAGTCTGTTGTCTGTGTTTTTATTATTTTTCAGGTACACTTCTAGTCTCGTCTTCACTGTTTCCACTGCTTACATCAAAGTGTGGGACATACGAGACTCCGCCAAGTGTATCCGAACTCTAACGTAAGAAAGAAATAATTTCTCCCAGTGTCTCTGAAGCTTTACATATTTTAGTGGAGTATAAAGGAGGTATTTTGCATTTTTCTGGATGTCAGGTCATCAGGGCAGGTTGGGTCAGGGGACATCTGTTCGTCTGTCAGGAGTTTGTCCATCCCACCCGGAGAGAGTCAAATCAACCAGATCTCTCTCAACCCTTCCGGCTCTTTCCTTTATGCTGCTGCTGGGAATGCTGTGCGCATGTGGGACCTCCGCAAGTAAGTCCAAAGACACATTAGACTTTTAGTTGTACAAAGCAATTAAAAAACAGGTAGATATGAGATAATTAACCCTCTTACTTTCCTTTCCTTTCTCTAGGTTTGTGTCCACGGGGAAGCTGACTGGTCATTTGGGACCTGTCATGTGTCTCACTGTTGACAAACTAGGTAACGGACAGGATGTTGTCCTCACTGGCTCCAAAGACCATCACATTAAAGTAAGAGACACATACTTGTACACGCGCTCCCATTTTTCTGTATGCATGCAAAAACCAGATGCTTCATGGGTATTTGTGTTTGTTTGTCCAGATGTTTGAGGTGGCAGAAGGAGCTCAGGGCAGCATCAGCTCCAGCCAAACGTTTGAGCCCGCTCATCAGGACGGCGTGGAGTCTCTGGCCGTGCATGGAGATGTCTGCTACAGCGGCTCTAGAGACTTCTACATCAAGAAGTGGGACTTGGGCAGTAAACAGCTACTACAGGTTCACTGATACCTACGAGTTTGAATTATGCAGGCTGAAAACAGTTTTAAACAAAAGTTAAAACCCACCGAAATAAACTCTACACAAACTAACCGCCTGTCGTTTCCTCTAGCAGTCTGTCAGTGCCCAGGCTGACTGGGTTAGCGCTCTGGGCGTGGTGCCAGGCTCCCCAGTGCTCCTCAGCGGATGCCGAGGAGGGCTGCTGCGCCTTTGGCACGCAGACTCACTAGCGCCCCTCGGCGAAGTCCGGGGACACGACAGTCCCATCAACGGCCTGGCCACCAACAGCAGCCAACTGTTCACTGCCTCCGAGTGAGTCACAAAACATGCTCATTGGATCTGTGATGCTTTTTCTCATTACTGTCAACTGTGCAGTGATACGGCTCCGTCAAACACACTGAGTCTGGAGAATGGACCTTGATTTTTGCAGCTTATGAATTTGAATGTGGTGTTTTCAATGTTTGAAACTACTTGAAATTTAGGTTATACAGGATGCCAAATCTACTTACAAACAGGTGACACATCTTGAAACTTTTTACCTTTTTGTAGAATGTTGTCATGCAGCAGAATTTTCTTTGTTTGTTGGACAATAACATCTGAAACTTCTACACTGTATGTATTGTATAGCTTGAAAGCTTGAAAATTGACCTTGAAATTCTTGAAATGTGCTTGAATTTTGCAAAACAGGTAAGAACCCTGTGACTAATATGATGTGTGTATGTGTGTGTTTCCTGCAGTGACCGCACAGTGAAGATCTGGGAAGCCAAAGGATGTCTGGAGGAAGGAGTCCACTGACACCTGCTTCCTCACCATCACAGAACTGACCTGAAATCAACAATTGTTTACTGTCCTTTACCCAATCAAAATGAATCTTTCTGAACAAACTACATGGCCCATGACTTAATGAAGAATTGTTGGATGGGCTGAAAATAATCTTTATTAAACAACACTGATGCTCCCCCCACAGGGATCAGGTTCAGGGAAGTCTAATTAGATGCGACAGCTCTCGGTCTTTCAAGCTGAGTGTATTTACTGATGTTTGAGGTCAAGATGAATCACACTAGAGCCTCTCAAGCCTCTTCTAGAGCTCGAAGGATTACCAAACAGCTGCAAAGGACAGCATCTTTTATAACTGCGACTTAAGTATCAGTTGATCCAGGAGTCTCTCCAATGCTTTCAACATTCCTCTCCTCAGTTCAGACAACATGGATACCTTCTATGCATATCGTGAATTTTGCCAGAGCTGCAGAGGAAAAAAGCAGGTTTTGTTGAAATGCTTTGCTTCCTCGCTCCGATGGTTGATTGCTGTAAGAGTCTGTGTCCCAAGAAAAGACATGGAGATCATCTGCTCACCAGCAAGTACTGTGAGTCTATCCTGTGTGTCCACATGATGAGTGACGTAGTGTGTCATCGCTTTTGGGTATATGTGTGTTTTCCTTAAGCAAGGACCAAATAACTACTGAAACTGCGCATGGATTTCATTCTTCAGCTGTTACTGCCAAACACTTGAGTCAAACATGAGAGGCCTCTAAATTAATCATACTTCAACAAGGTCCTTACACATTTTCCAGTTCAAATTTCTGTATTTTTTTCCCGCTGTTTTAGTCAGTGTTAAGTCAGTGTTTATTTATTAACTGCTGGCCGATATTATGTCTCTATAAAAGTCATGGCTGAACTACATATTCCTCCATAGCGCCTTACAAAAGTATACAGCAGTAACTACAACTGAAGTTGGAAAAAATTAGCTTGAAGTTTGAAGGCTACTTAGTCAAGAGGAACAGATTTGTAAAAAAGAAAGACATGCAGTAATAAACACAATGTTTCCTTTAGCTTTCTTGTCCATTTGCACTGAATTAATCCAATTTCTCAATGTATTATTTAATACATTTAATTACATGTTTTCAAGATACCTTAACCTTCTAAAATCATAAATGTGCCTAGTTTCAAAGATAGCAGTCCCTGCTAAATTCTAAGCTAGGCTGGTTAGCTTTTAGCCAGACTAGATTCACAGCAGTTACTGCTAACTGCTAAGATAGACTAGTTAGCTTTTAGACAGAGTTTACTGCTTTTTTCCTTGATTATGATCTGATTTCAGTACTGCCTTATTTATGTGGTATAACAAACTCAATTGCTAAGATTTTCAAAAAAGCTATTTCAGCAAACAGGAAAAGTGGGTAAATTAGCTTTCACTAGCTAGCCTTAACTAGCTAGTGTGTAGTTAGTTTGGTTTTTACCTCAGTTTGTCAAATTTGATAAAATATTTGTAAGTTTTATGGTGAAATGATTTTGTAGCTGGTAAAACCGATGTCAAAAGGTCAGACCGTGATCTTTTCTCAATTTTGACTGATGTAGTTACTGCATTATGGCCTTATAGGGCAGCATAGTTGTCCGAGATTTTTAAATAAACAGTTACCATTCTGTTAAACCTTGCTTTACCCAGGCAGAGTAGCTGTTACATCCTTATTCAAATATTACAGGTGTTTCCATGTTTCCCAATCTAACAACCGCTTCAATATTTCAGCAGGTGAGCTTCTGGTTTCAGTATTCTCTGGTTGAAACAGAGATGGTTTGCTTGATCATTTGCAGCCTAAAGTAGTGTTGTAGTTTCCTCTGCTGAATTAATTTCCTTTCCAGTTAGTTTGTTCCCCTCTAGCAATGAAATTTTTCTTACTTTCTCTTAGCTTTTGTTGCCATGCAACACTTTAAAGCTGAAGGAGAGCACATCTAGTTCCCAGAGTCCTATGTTCCCAAGATCCTAGACTCCCAGGGTCCAATGTTCCCCTGGTTCAATGTTTGCTAGCTTAATATGTTGTTATACACATTACCCTCCTGTGTGTTTGGGTAAGATATGAAGTATTGAATTAATACTGTGCAGTTAATCATAACCTCTTTCCTAATCTTAACCTGTTCGGAAAAGGCCACTTCACTTACCTAATCCTAACCCTAGCCGATGTCATAAATAGCAAATACAGAACTTGGGTTCCCATAATGTGCTATATAGAGCTGGGGTGAATAGGATCCTGCACATTTGTACAACTGTGGACCATTGAACCTGGGGATAACTCCAGGTGTGGACGGCTCTGGCAGCAAGTGCTTTTGGGAGTCTCATAGCAGTGTAATGAGGCGATACTTAAATAAGAAGCTGTTTTCTAAACTGCTGGAATCAAGCACCTTGTAACTCCTAAGTCATACGATATGACATGTTTTGTGAAAGCATCTACTACTCAAAGACGTGTGTATGATTGTGTTTTTCAGTCCAAATGATGTGATAAGTTCTCATTCAATTCTCCATGTATGTACTGTTCCCCTCTGCTAAGTGTCTATAACACATGCTACAGTTATCCATATCAGATCTTTTAATTGTGAGTCTAAAATGCTATTTATTTATTGTTTCATTGATTTTAGATTTTGCTATTTTGTCTTCCTTATCAATCAGTGATTTTGAACTAATTTCCATCGAATGCCTCTGATATTTTAGCATCATAGATAATGGACTGCACAGAATAAATGGGATGGATTTCTCAGTAAGCAGAGGCTCATTATCAGTGCCTGTAATAAATCCTCAACTGTGGGTAGTGACTGTAGAATCACTAAATGATAAATGCAGACTATCCCTTATTTAAAATGTCAGGAGTATCCTTCACATGTATTGAAAAACACTTGCTGCTCTGGTTTGGATATTCGAGGCAGACATCTTGGCAATGCGAAACTCAATTAGACTAAAATAATTGCACTGAAAAGTATTTTGTTTTTGTTTTTGCAACTTTAAATCAGTTCCCCTGTTGTCTTATAACGTAGTATAATAAACAAGAGTGGAACAGAAACTGGTTTTCAGTCCCATTGACTGGCACTTGAATTGCTAATTAACCGCTCCTAAAAAACTAAACTAAAAACCTAAAGAAACAATATGAGCTGTAAGTATTCCTTATTCATAATGAATCAAATAGGGTGCTTATCATCTTGATTACATTTCTATTTGTAGAATCTTATTTTGAAATTTGACTGTAAATCTGCTCTTGTGTAAATATGATTGTTGTTTTCTTCCTGCTGATTCTCGTGTGCACAATTTCAAGTGATTGAAATATCAGGTGCAGTGTGAAAATAAATTTAAAAATGAAAAAATATTTGGTTTAGTCTTTATTTTGTTCATATTCTTTAAGCATGTAATAATATATTACGACCACTTGGTGGTAGTACTGTGTTATAATGTGATGTATTGGATAATTGTGGCACCTTTTGTGTTTGTGAGCTGTTCTCCTGGAAAATATTTAAATGACAGTCTGATTATATGAGATGGAAAAGGAAAACAGCTGCTGGCAGTCCATTTAACATTTTCATTTTTTTATTTGTATGATGTTGTTTGGAACTCAGTTGTTACCTCCAAGTGTCCCCCAAATACTTGTTTAGCAAAGAGTTCAATATGAGAGCGCTGTCACTCAGACAACATCATAAGACAGCCACACTGAAGATAAATTCTACTAAATTAACGTTTTGGCATTCACTAAGATCTTCATTTATGAGCCACTTGTTTCATGCCTTCTTTAATTACAACTTGAGGCAGTTACATTGTAGGCTGTGACTCACAGTAGACCAGACAAAGATGGACATTGTGATGAAAAAGGATAAGAAAATCCCCCTGAAGACACAAATTAATGTGAACAGTGATGGAAGGATCAATATTTAATGTTCAGCTGCACTGAGAGCAGCAGAGTGTTAATTGGCCTCGCAGGAGCAGAGCATTGACTTGTGGCTGACTCACACTGCCACTGTGCTGTGTTGAACTTTTACTCTATTCTTTTGTACTTCATGCTATTCCCATAAGGCCTTTCAGATGGCATAACCCACCCACACGATGCATCTCTTGACAGGATTAACTCGACTTATTTCCTTTGTCTGCTGTTTTTGACAAGTAAAATAATGTTTCTCGCTTTGAGATGATTGATTTGCATTAATGTCGTAACAGCTTGGAAATTAGAGAGCCACAATGTCTTTATTGCGCACAAACCAGAGCATATAATAGAGGATCCATTAGCCAACTATTGCTGTTTATTGTATGACGACATTATGGAGAACTGATGCTCAACTACAGGGGTAGAGAAAGAATCTATAAACCTTCAGGGCTCAGCCTAAACATGGGGGTTAGGTATGTTTTTGCCATTTACAACAGCTATATGTACTTATTTCAAACCATTTAAGATCATAGAATGCTCATTCAGAAAAGACTAAAAATCACTGTGTAGAGACTACATCCTATTTTGTTCTCCAACCATCTTTATTGTTCTGAAACTATATCTTAAATGTTGAGGATGACTGATTTTCACTCCTGCCCCCCAAAAATTGTTACTATTTTTAAATTGTAAACCTAGCAACCCAGCATTATCCCAGCAACAGAACTTTGTCAAAAGTTAAAGGAATCAAATGATCAAATGAAAATCTATCTTTAGGTCAGGTTTTGATGCATTTGTGTCCAACGTCCTGTGAGGCGCTACAGGAAGCTAAAGCACGGAGAGGTAACTGCTCTTTAAAACAAGAATGGCCGCTCTTGAAGAGGTTAGCATAGATGCTGCAAAAAGCATCAGTTTTATCAGAACTAAAGAGTATTTCCTGGTTGACTGAAGGCTTTTCTTGATAGGAAAAAACTCTTCACTCTTCACCTAACTGGCTTTGGCCATATCATATGACTCATATGATTCTTTGAAGTTAGCTTGTGGTAGAGGGGGACAGATCACCTGCAAAATATTTCTTGAAAGTGCCTGCCCTTTTCTAAACAGCTTCCAATGACGGCTTCTCAGATGATTCAGTGTAATAAACCATCTGACAGGTTAAACCTGCCTGGCTGTTGGTTTCTTATTAATAGACAAACATGCAAAAGGTAGAAATCTTCTCATTTACCTCTCAGCAAGGAATTGATCGATTTATATATTTCACAAAATATGACACTATAACTTTAAAATGAATATTTGTAACATCAACACTAAAGTTAAACCAAGATTTCGTACAATTATGAATAATACCAGAAACCTTACTCCTACAGGAAGTAAAATCAATACTGGATTACAGTGTGACCTTATCAAACTATCAACACCCACAGTTTCACTTCTATGCAGGCTACTGAAAAGTTCTTAGGAAACACGCAAAATGTGTTTTCTACTGAAACACTAAGTCTTGGTCTTGCCAGCTCCACAGCAAGTTTTCTGGAAATGTTAATTTAATAGTCATATTCCTGGCACAAGCCAGATGATCAAGTTCCACCAGGAATCAATAACAACTGGGTGCGTGGGTGGAGAGTTTCACTTTCACTTTAACTGCAGCGTAATCTATGATGACTTGGGATAACATAACCTCTTCTAATCTGCTCAGTGAACACATTGATTGGTGATGTGTGTGGGCTTACACCGGATGCTCTTGTTTCACAGTGAAATCCGCCTGAATAATGTGATTTGTACAGCTGCAGGTGCTTTTTATTTACTGTTGGATTCAAATCGATACAGGTTCATTTCTATGTGAAATGGCCCGGCATGAGCTTTAGCCCTGTGTGTGCCAGACTCCCTTCAGCATTTGTGCTAAAAAAAATACATGAAAAATATTGAGGGAATAATAATGATGTACTCCATGCTTTGGACCATTTCACTATTATTTTCTGGCCATTAGTTGGTGTATTAGAGACCTTTACAGTGCATTTCATTGTTTTTCTTTTGATGAAATCATGAAATAAATATGGGCATCATTAGGAGCAAGAATGTTTTGTTTTCTGACATTCTGCACCTGATTTGCATTTCTTTGACAGACATTGGAACACAAACTCAAAGACTGAAATGGTGGCAGAAAAGATAGAAACCAAAACAAGTAGGAAAGAGATAAGGTGCATGTGTGGGAAACAGGCAGAGATGGCCAAGTGGCAGTTAAAGACGTTGTGCTGAGCAGCAATGAGGCTCATGAGGACAGGGTCAATACTCACCACCCCGACTGCAATCTCAGAGCGTCCACAGAGTGAATCCTCCAGCTAAAAATACCAGCACTGCTGCTTTATGACCAGAAGTGATGAGCCGTGATACTGCTGCTTGCTCTCTTAATGCAGCTACAGAAATCAACCTTGTCCCCTCTCAGTGGATCTCACTTATCAAGCAAAACAGATTGGGAAGAACAACATTTTAATATGCCGGTTAAAGCGCTTTAGCATGAAATCAGAGGGCAGCGTCTTTGAAATCATTTCATTTACTGTTCAGATTTTACGCCTCAACAAAAAGAGCAGCATGAAAAGGGGGACGTGAATAAAAACTATAGGTGACGAGTGGGAAATGGGAGGTGATAGTGGCAGCCAAAGTGCGGGGGTCAAGTGTGTGTGCTTTTGTTTATATTTGTCAGACTGAATAATCTGCTGCAAATCTCTCCATGTAAGTGCAGGCCAATACCAGTTGGGTGTGAAGTGGAACAGTGTTAGTGAATATTGAAGCAGGAGAGCTCTCCAGTGTGAAGTGAAGAGTACATGAGAGCAGGGAATTTAACCAGGGCAGAGGACATTTTTTCCCATTTTTCTGTAACATGCTGTCAAAGCCCATTGAAAAGCTTGAAGAGTGACATTCATGAATATTCATTGTACTGTAAATTTCAGCTGAAGTCAGATTTATGCATAAGAATGTCCCACAAGTGGGACTTTCCCACTTTCTAAATCACAGTTAATTAAAAATATCTAATGGCATATCATTCTACATGAAAAGGGAATAAAATGATGTCGTTGATAAAACTTTTATACATCATGAACATACAAACATTGGTGGTAAAAGTGTTGTTTGTAGCTCTTTAATTATTGATGCATTCCAACAGCCGCACATGATAGTGATTGTGGTTGTGTATCATAATAATCATGCAGCAGATTATTGCTAACAAATGGCTTCATGTTTTATGCATGTTCAGGGAGTC
>CAFUXE010000270.1:764563-800186 GCA_903364295.1 Serranus cabrilla | reverse complement strand
ACCCATGTGGACATGGGGTGGTAGCAAAGTGTTCGCCCAAAGGTGCCCACATGTTTTTTTTGCCACCATGCTACACATCCAGGGCCAGCGTGCGTTGGTGCATGTGTGTGTAAGCCGGCTATATTTAGAGACGTGGTTAGCCGGTAAACACACTGAGTAATACTAAGATGCGTCATTTTAGGATCTTATGACTCTGTGATCTAAACAAAATGCTTACATACACACACACACATACACACACAAACTTAGTAAGTAACGTGTGAAGAGGTCTGATGCAAAACATTTTCCCAGAAAGCTGACATTCTAACAAGAAATCCTTCTCCAGCTTTATTTTTAGAAAAAAAACACACACAGTGAAATGAAACAGTCCAACATACAGTAGGTCTCTTTTGGAAACACCATGTCCTCATAATGTGACTCTCCTCCTTATCCCCTCACATTCATCATGCTGTCATTCTATTCTCTGCCAGCGGAGGGTCTCCCTCTTAGTTAATTAAATCAGATGCTTATCCTCATAGCGGAGAGAAAAAAGAGAGAGAGACTTATGAGTCTTTCTTTGCAAACACTAATAATAATATTAATATTGCTAATAATAATAACCTGCTCTTACTGAGATGAGAAAAGTGTGTTGCAGAGGGACTGAATGTGCTGCTCCACATACACTCCAAAATGTGAAACTTTGGATATACTTTGCATTAAAGTCATCATTCACAACGGCAGCAATGCAAACTTGCATTTACAGTTGCGCCACTTGATTAGATTCAAGCCAGTTCATTCTTCAGGAACAACTTCTCCTGTTTGTTGATACTGTTGATCAAGAGCCGTGTCTGGCAGTCTGAGCAAAGTTATTGTAAAGCTGCTGTAAGCTAATTTATTGAGTTTCCATCTAGCAAAATGCCATGAGTGAATTTGAGTACCCTCTGGTGAACAGTTACAGTGAGAATATGCCTAGAGCTTTTATTGTGAAAGATAAGAATGTAAGGAATGCAGGTTTGTGCTGCCTTCTTCAAGGAAATAAACCGTGCCGACTTGATTCAGACTACACAAACGTCAACAGGTCTGCTATTGTTGTGATGTTGAGATTCAGATCTGTCCTCTTGATTTGTTGATGCTTTTATTTGAAGTGCATTAACTGAAAAAATGGAGGCAATTAGTCATAATAGGTTAATCCCATGAAGCATTAGAACATTTCCTATAAATCATGAGTGGCTGCTTGGTTGATCCTTCCTTCCTGGTAACATCGTTCAGACGCCACACAGCCCAGTCATCAGAAAAAAATGTTGACGATGTACATCTCAGCAAACCACAGATGTTGATATGTTGATATGTTGATATGTAAGATGTTCAGCACCCTGGTGTAGGGTTACAACCATCGTAATCCGCAGAAGGAGGAAGTTAGAATGGTTGGATGGATCAAAAAGAAACCAGACCTTCACCCAGGAGAAGAGACTGGTCTCCCCTCAAAAACCACCCTATAGGTCGTTTGCACAGGCAGCAAAATATGACCTGTATTTATGAATGACGGCAATGCAGAGTTTAAAAGGTGAAGTCACACTTAATGTGGCTGGGATGGCTGGTGTTTAGGGTCGAACAGACTTCGGACTTTCACCCAGGGAATAAAACAACTATGAAGTGTTTTTCTCAAACTGAAAGCCTGAGTTTTTCCCCTAACTTTAACCAAGTAGTTTGGTTTTTTTGGCCTAAACACAACATGTTAACCACATTTTTTAAATGCGATCCCGTGCTTCAAGAGTACAGGGAACATCAGGGGCCCATCTTATTTCTGTCCCGGGCCCCCTTACAGTTCAATCCGGCCATGAAAGGAGGAGCAAGGGGTTTTTCATGCCAGAAACCCACACTGAACTGAACCGAATTCAGCTGAATTGAACTTGTGTGAATGAGAGTATTGAGGGCAGGGGAAATGTGTGCTTGTGCACGCGAGCACACACACACACACACACACACACACACACAGGAAAGACTTTCCATGACAAATTTATCCTATTTTCTTCATGATTGTGTATCATTGTCGTTACTTCCATGCCAGTAAATCTGAAGCACTGAATTTTAAATGAGCTGAGCAGAAGTCAACTGAACTGAACTGAAAGAGTGAGAGACGGACAGAAAGAGGGGAAGGAGATGGCAGAGAGGCATAAAGAAAGAGGGAAGGCAGAAGGAAAAGAGAGAAACACACACACAGAGGAGGAGAAGGAGAGAAGTGACATCACATCACCCAGCCTCTCTCTCCCTATCTCTCTCTCTCTCTCACTGGCACCTTTGCTCCACTTCTCGCCGCGGAGGTGCACACACAGAGTCTATCCTCCTTCGCCGCTCATAAAAAGGGGCTGGACCACACGGGAAAAAGGAGGAAAAGCGAAGGGAAAACATTTTTTGACAGGATGAACAACAGTTTTCTCAACATGGCGTCGACGATAGGCGATTTCGACCCGCTCAACGCGTCGATTCCTGCCACCAAAGTTGAAATCACAGTGTCCTGCAGGTAAGGGAATGTGCCGCTTTAACCTGTTTTTTAGTCTCGGCGTGGTTACGGAAAAACACCAGGCTACGGACGGAGCTGTAAAGTCACCTGCACTTCAACTCCGTCCAAGTTTACGTTGAGCGTCTTTTATAGCGACTACAGAGCCGAGAATGGCTTGCAAATGTCACTTTATGCTATTTAGGACGACTAAAAAATGTCACAGTACCTGTTTGTAGCGCTAGCTTAATAAGAGAAGTGTTGTGGCAGTTTGGCACTTTTACTCCACTTAAGCGTTTTTAAAATGAACTATTTCATCATTACAGCGTAAACTTGGGACTATTAAATAAAAAGTGAACGTAACATGTGATCAATATGTTTAAACCGAAACGTTTAAACCCACCAAGGTCAACTCAAACTCACTTTAAAGTACAAGAGACGCTTAGCTTAACGTTACTGTATAGAATTAACATGGCACCTGCGTGTTTATGGTAATACTGTGAGGGAAATGTATTTTATGGCTATTAAATCAAACTTTCATATGTTACATACGTATGGTAGAGTTGTAGAATAAGAAAAAGGACCGATAGTATAAGGGATAAACTGGGTATTTGCTGTATAACAGGCTGTAAATGTTTGAGTTGGGTTCCCCCCAGTGTTACTATAACGTGCACGAGGATGCTAATGAGTTACTTATCATTCAGACATTTCCTGCTGTATCTGTGTTTATGATATTGCAGTGTTTGACAGCTGACAGTGTTGTTACTGGAAAGTCACCTGTGAAGACAGAGGAATAATGTTTTGCTATGGAAAGCATAAAAAAAGGTGTTAAACATCATTACACGCAGTTATGGTGTGGGGACATGCGAGTGACAGAGAAAGCAGGGGACTAGGCTGGTGTGTATTAACCCTGTGTGGATGAGGTCTTTCTCTGTCGTTCAGGGAGGATTTTCTCTCTGCATACAAGCAGGGTGTGAAATGTAGAGAATGTGGTTTATTTCTGCCTGACTGGTGACCCACAGGAGGCTCCACACACAGACAGGAGGCTGTGTGCTGCACGGGTCAGCCACATTTTACAGAAAGGTCCCCTGATAGGAATCCAATTAAATGTGTCATCTCTGTCGGATGACATAGGCCATACATCTATATATCCGCTGTCATGTTGTTGTCTGTTTATAGAGAGGTTGTTTAATGCTCATTAAAATGCTTCCTATGGAGAAAAATGCATCAAAAGAAAAGGCTAAACAGGTGGTAGTTTATATAACACTCATTGTAAAATAGGTTGCAGTATATGGGATTTCCTCTGTATTGATAAATGAACTTTGATGCAAGCTGTTATGTACCTGTCTGTCTAATGACATGCAAATGTTTCTTAAAAACATGTTACCTCCCAGGGGTTGGGCTCATATTAGTTAAAGTGAAACTGAAAATGTTCACGCTGTGTTCATTGTGTTCCCTTGTTTGTTCGTGTATTGTTGTGTATTTTGTAGTTTGTTTTTCCCCTCAAGCATAATGTCCCAAATGCTGCTGCTTGAATTCACCAACATCTGAAGAGTTGAGACATTTTGAACTAACATGCTAAATGAACCTATTTGTCCTTTAGTTTTCAAGTCACTGGTTTAATAAGAGGTCTACACATTTAGGTCATAAATCAATTGTCAGTATTCTAATTGTGGTTTATAGTGTTTCAGTATTCTTTGCCAGCTGTGACGGCATGGGGCTGGTTTTGTTTTGATCTTGTGAGTCTGTGTGTTTGTGTGATGGCTCTGGAGACACTTATTGTTGCAGAAACTACCACAGAGGTGGTTCTGAGTACTTTCCCAGGCTTGTATGTCTCTCAGTGGGCAGATTTTGTAAATGTGATTGTATCACAGCTGAGCAAGATGCAGTCACAAAACTTTACAGGCATAGTTGAGATAAAAATGAAGGCTATATTTGAGGATGGTTGTAAGCAGGTGAATGGGCCACAACACCTTTACACCCTTGGCCCGGTTTGACATCACAGCTAGTGTGATCCCATTGCAAGATGGTATCTAGTTTGGCACTGTTTTTAAAAAAAATTATAAATGCCAATAATTTCCATGGTGGTGGTGCTATTCAAAGACTATACAACTTTATGTGATGTTACTGCTACACTTCTAGGGGTGTCATGATTCTTCAAATCTACAGTTTGTTTAAATTATAATTTTTTTTTGTACTGAGGGCTATGCCATTGTTAGACTACTCAGTCTTGTTTCATAAATATAAACAGATAATTGTTTTTTATTTACTTTTTAAACGACTGCCATTCTTTTGGAATGTATGTTGTAACCACTTTAGGCTATACCAATTACCAATCCAGCATTTGTTCTCAATAATTGATACTGAAAGTTTGTTTCAATCAATTTTTGGTTTAGAATTAAAATTGCGACATCCCTACTTCTAGCTCAAGAGGGGAGGAAACAGCTTCCCTCCTTGCCTGAGTCCTTTACTGTATTTCCAGAAGGTTTTTAGCACCATCTCCTTAGTAACAGACACAATGTCATCTCTAGAGCAGAATATATGAACATGTTGGGCTAATGTCTGAGTCACACAGCTCACCAGCCCCCGGGGGGAGAGTGTGTTTTGGTGGCTATCCTCCCACCTTCAACCTGAGGTGGAATGCCATGGTTACAGCCAAGTGTGTGCACACTCATACATGTTTGTGTGAACATGTAGCCCTAAGTGTGTTGTGTGTTTGTTTCAAGTGGACATAAAGGGCAGTGTACAATATCTCCATGGTTACTACTTTTTTTTTTTTAAAGTTTCCCTCTGTGTGTGTGGGGGGTGTTAAAGTGATGAATTCCACTGAGGAGACAATGGCTTAATTGAGTGCAATATGAATAAATGATCATTATATCGTTTTAGATTTAAATGTGTGTAATATGGCGGCAGTGATAGTCACTGTCATTCATAACTGACGTAGGATAAGAGCGAGTATGTCATTGAAATAAGTGCCACAATCTGCAGTGAGGATAAACTCATAATTTGGCTTATTTCCAATGAAAAACAGCCTTCTTGAAACACTGAGTGTGTATTCCAGTTTCAAGATGTTGACACCTACTTCAAGAAACACTGACACAGGCAGTTTGCTAAAAAAAAAAAAGAAGACATAATCCTCTTTTGCACTTTTAATGTGTTTTCATGCATATTAAGTCATTTTAAGACACTGAATGGCTTGTTAAAACAGACATTTCTTTCAATGGGGGAATGAGATGAATATGAGAAAAGAAAAAGTAAGAAACTTGGAGCATATACTCTCATTCTAAGGTTGCTTTCCCATATAAAGTTTGAGATTCAGTGGTGAAGTTCCAACATTGTTGCATTTTTCATTTGGTTTGGTTTGCTTCCACGCTGTGTTATCAAACCCAGCCAGCATTTTAAACGAATGTCCTTCGTCTATTGGACAGAATACATTGGGGAAAGAGCGAACACTTTATTCGAAGCAAGTCGCAGACTTTAATGTATTGCTGTCACTTTTATGTGGCATTGATCTACTGTGCCATTCTGTTGCTGAATAATATGAAGACTTTGATGTTTTTGTGTAGCCACAAGCAAATGTATTGTGTGATAGTCTGAACATATTTCCATAAGTCCCTTACTACACCACTGGACCACGTCTGTCCGAGAGACATTTTTCAAAGCTGCAGTTGCATGATTTGGTTTGCTTCCTTCCTTTGATTCGCACTGCATTCTCACCTGCAGCAAACCAAACTCTGGTGCTTTCTATTGGAGTTCAGTTCTTTGGTCTGCACCAGAGTTAATTTGAGCGTCCACACTCGCAAAAACCAAACAGACTTTCTGACAAAACGCACCAGGGTCCGTTTCAAGTGGATCAAACAGCTGAGGTATGAAAGCCCCCTAAGTAGCTCTCCTCATGTAATTGTTCTATAGTCAGCGATGACATAACCATTGCAGAAATATTGACAGATCCTCTAAGCATGCATCTCCAGCTAATTCACATAATGCTCTGATGATATGAAGTAAGAGCTTGGCTCAGACTCAGCAGCGAGCTGGAGACATTTTGCTGATCGATGGGAGAGCCCGAGGTATCAGCTGGGATCAATGAGCTACCAGCTCCGCCTGCTGCGCCAAACAAAAGCACACATACATAAAAGTATGTTCACAGATACTATATAGGTCTTCATACATGAATGGCCGTACACACAAACCATTCGTCACCCGCTCTCCAGCAGTCACAGAAGAATAAATTACTCCATGTTGCACTTACCAGGGCACTCTGCTGTGAATGGCCTCAGGTCCAAATATTCCATTATGTCATCGATCGGGCCAGCACACAGCCTGCTACCTGTTAGTTTCACGCTCAACAATAACAATAAGTGACGGTAGTGGCGAGTGCATTCAAGGCAATAACGGAGGAAGAAATGCAATTTGTGCTGTTTCTCGTTGAAGAGATTCTACATACTCAAGCAAATTTGTTTTGCGTTTTGCAGAACATGATTTGACTACGATCAGACTGAAGTGAGAGGAGTGTTAACAAATTTGGGGGAAAAAATGCCACCATTCAAGTTGATCTTTACCTTTGTTTATTGTGTGTTTTATCTCTTTTTTTGGCAAATGAATTGGACTCAATGAGTATAATACGAGTGCATGAAGGTGGAGAGAGTCTGTAATCAAAATTGTACAAGTTGTAGAAAAAGAAGACACAGATGTGACTTAAGATGATTGATATTAAACTTTTAAGAACTTTGCTAAAAAATATGCATATGAACATTCCTGAAAAAGGAGTCACAGACATTTTTACATCATTTTTTACTCCAGCAGTACTATGGAAAAACTGCAATTGTAACTATACTCGGTGATGAGAATACAGACACCAAGTCTTCATTCCTGACACTTCTCTGTACTGTGCTGTGTTGTTCTCAGTCTGTGGTGAGTGAAGGAGGAGTCAGCTGACATATTCAGAGGAAAACTGCTCCACACTGGACCGTCCGCTGCTGTATAATGTAGTATAGCTCGCTGTCACCACTCAAACACAACACCAACCAAATTATGTGATCAAAAAGATGTGCGTGTGTGTTATTCTACTGGTGGATCGCGTCATTTCAGGTTGTTTCTTTATGCGTTTTCAAGTCTTTTTCCTTCCTGCCAGCGTGATAGAAGAGTAAGAAATAATACTCGCACACCATCAAGCCTGCAAACACAGACGAATGACCCATGGGAGATAAAAAGGGATTGGTTTTTGAGTATGATGGAAACGTTTTTTTTTCCTTCAGTGTCTTTCAGATTGCTTGATGCATCTCTCTCTCTCTCTCTCCCTGTCTTGCCATGCATCCCAGCACTGTCAGCAAACACCGTCACTGTTGACAGTAATAACTCTTGGATTCTCTCTCCTCCTCTTCTGCCTACCTTCTCCACTGTGGAGTGACAGAAAAGATAAAAAATCCCATCTCTTTCCTGTATCCACTGTTGCCACAACAATATTGGTTGTTGTGTAGATAAAAAAAGTTGAGTGAGAGGTGCTTTTTCATGGTTATTTCTGGCTTCATCCTGCATGTGTGTGCTCTTACAACCAGCTTAAGTGAATGTCAAGCCATATAAGTTCCCTATATAAAGTTAAAGTTCAGAATAATTTTAATTAAAAAGTCTTTGTCATCATAAATCGAAAAAAGAAGACGTAATGCCAGTAAGTCTATGTCTGTACAAATAGTTCCTGACTGATTTCAGTAAAGCCGAGTTTGGAAATATGAAAAGAGGCCAAATTTGAAAATGAGGTCATATTTGTGCAGGCCTGAAGGCTGGGACACGCGACTGCTGTGATCCTAATGGATTCACTCAAAAAATGTGTCATCGTATCAGCTTCAAACCACAAGTAGTCCTGCGGCTTTAGGTATTTCTTGTCATACCAAATATGAGTTAAAACACCCATTACACAAGAGTAGTTAAGGCTAATCTCTTGGGACAACTTGATGTCTTTCCTTCTTGATTTTTAATAATTGTTTGTTGTGGATTTGATGTGAGTACATCACAACACATCTGGTTGACTGTAGGACTAAGAGTCAGTGGGCTGATCTTGGATCATGTGTCTATTACTAAATCACTGCTTCACGAAACCACAGGTGAAAGTTTATTCAGCAGTAGAAGAAATATGAACTCTCACACAGAACCTCAGGATTAATGCAGAGTGAATGGAAGCTTGCCACATAAGGTAATAATATGCTTTTCTTGGTTTTCAAGAGGTTGTTATTCTTCCTCCCTCCTCCTCCCCCTGGCTTTTGTCTAATTATAAAGGGGGCCAGTTGGCAGCATGGCACAATGGTCATCACTATGTGTTGGCAGGCAAATACTAACGGTTTGAAGGACATCCACTAAGAAAGAAACTGTAGCACAAGTAACATATTGTTCCTACTCTTGTTCCTCAGACAACAAACACACAAGCAAGATAGAGATTTAGATTGGTTTAACATTTGCATACAGTCTCCTTCCAGTACTTCTCCAAATTCCAAATTGTCTGGTAAATAATACGTGTTATATAAAAATCACAGGATGTTTAATTGTGTTATTCTTTAGGTTTTACACCTGTAACGCCAGGTGATTAACTATGTATAGGAGTCTCTGTAGGTCTGATTTTTGTTGACAATAGTTCATTCAATACCTTGACACTTGGCGGATGCATTGCTTAGCACCCAAAAAAGTGTTGAGGTTAAAGTCTTGAGGTCTGTAGGACATATTTATTTGTTGTGTGTAATGTACACAATGTGACGTATTTGGAGATGGGCTTAACGTCATGATGTACAGCGCGCATTGTACTCAGATTAGGTTTGTATTTTGGAACTCAATACAACGGCTCACTACTACACAGACTCTGGCTCCAAATGAAGTCACCAGTGAAAGATGACGGTGGCCGTATCCGGGATATTTTAGCTTCACTTTTGTTCTGTGGTATGAAGTGGAGGAGTGTCGTTTATTCTTTATACTATCTGTGATTACACTGCAGAATGGCATGCTGGGTACAGCTCGCTCTCTGTGACTTCCAACAGTACATTGAAGAACAGGTCGAGAAAGAGCAAACTCTGTATGCAACATTCGAAGTGAGCGTTAACTATGACATGGCAGGTGTATTGCTTAGGACCCAGGGAAGCATAATGTTGAGTGCAGTTGTTTTGACGAGTGGTCCTTGAGAAAGCTGGAGGCCAAACAATTGACCCGTTTTAAACTGTACCTTAGTTAAGGTAAAATCGTGAAAAACTGAGTGCAACTTATTGAAGGATGTGAGGCTAGTTTGCCTCTCAGTCGGCTCCTCAGTTAGTAGCTTCTGTTGTCTGCATAACCAGCAAAGTCTTTCAAGACCTAAGTGTGGGGGCTAGGTGTGTTTCTGTGTGCTTGTATTTTTATGGCTGTGAGTATTTGTATGAAGTAAACAGGACTGTAGCCGGTTTCAGCTGTGTTTGTGTAGTGGGGACTTCCACATTATCCTTTTTGTGATGTTTCTGTGGAGCTTTGTTTACCAAAGGAATTTGTATGGAATCTAAACAGTGTCAGTGACATTTTAGATGGCAGTCCAACCTCTGATGGAGAGTAGTTGTACTTTATAAGACAAACCAGCACTGCGGCCATGCTTTGTAGCAACACAAACCTGCTGAAGTTGTGGGTTGTAGTTGCCTTCCTGAATCTTGATTTACTGAGGATGAAGTACAGACCTATGTGGTAGGAGTGTAATGGTTATGAAACCGGAGACCAAAACCACAGTCATGTCTCCTGTGAGAAGTTGATTAATAAAGTTAATGTACCTGAGCGTTCTTTAGTGTTTGTAGTATTCTTATAGTTGATTTAATAAACCACAGAATATTAGAGCTGTTTTTTCTTATTCTCCAGAAAATAAAAGCACACCAAAACAAGTATTAACTGAACTGAACTAAACTGGACAGTGGCTCAAAAAATCGAATAGTTCCACCCCGGCTGCCTGGACCATTGAACTGTTGCCAAAATCCTGAAAAGATTTACAGTATCATTCAGTCCAAAGTCCAAAAGTCTTTACACAGTTTAAGAAAAACATGGATTTTTCCATTGACTTGGAATTCTTTTAGTCTCCATATCTGCTTTTGAACAAAGCTCATCTATTTGTTGTTCAAGGAAGTTAGAGAGAGCACAGATACCAGATAAGAAATGTCCAATATACAAACACTGATTTGGCTGAATTTCACCATGGGAAGCAGATAGAGGGAAGATACTTCAGGTTATTGGGCTCCAGCCAAGAAAAGGATGAAAAGTAGGTTGGGTTACTGTAGGTTGTGTAAGGCTTGATCTTACAAAAACAAATGTACACTTTGGACTATTGAGCCAAGATTAAAGGAAAAGCTTGCCATTGAGATGTTATTTTGGACTCCAGGCCATTGCTGTAATTATGAATGCATTCTTAGTAATCTTAAAAAATAATCCCTTACAAAGGATTATAGATGTTTTGATTTGAAGTTACATGCTTCTATGCAGTGTTGTTTTCCTACAAACTGCTAACATTTATCATTTAGCCCTTGAGTCACATGAGCCACTGCTAGCGGCAAAGTATTGAGTGTCATGGTATTTTCTAAAGAGATAAAGTAAAGCTGACGTAGTTCTTTCCCTGAAGATGTGACTCTTAGTCTCTTCCTGAGGGTCACATGCTCTGTATTGAATCCAGCTGCCCCTGTAGACTTCACACCATTGACTATTGATTCACATTCTGAAACTGCCATTTTTCTTGTAAAGCAGCTACAGACAATCTTTCACCACACAGCCGTATATTTTGCTCCCAGTGTTAAGGGTGAACCACTTACACTGCAACCCCGCCCTTTAACATCACGAGCCATGAACGACCCGCTATCTATTTTCAGGTTGCCCACCGTCCAAAGGGAGTGATTGCGTTGACCTTTCTGGCCCCATGGAAGTCACATAATGGTTCTCTTATTGAAGACGCCCCTGACAACCATCACTTTGAAGGGTCACCCGCTGAGCGCCGGTTCAGTGCCAGCCAAAAGCACAAAAGGATGTGCGTGCGTGATGACACAACGGCCGATAACTTTTTCTGTGTGTTTACATGTGGTTCTGAGCAGCGGGGAGTGAGAATGATTTCAGATGGGAACACAGTGGTGCTGGCAATCAGCGAGACAAAGCTGTATTGAAGCAACCCTTTTTGAGCCACCGCAAATTGATGCCTTTGTCTTCACTGTCTTACTTTACCTCTGTGTCTGAGTGAGACACAGTGTGTGTTTTTTTGGCTGCTATCAGAGTGTATTCATGTGCATCTGTGAGAGTTTATGTGTGTGTGTATTGTATTCTGTAATCAGGTTTGGGCTTTTTTTTCCTAGTCAAGTCAGTTAAGATTTATGCACTCTGAGGAAATTACTATCGACCTCCTTCCCTCGGTTATTCTCTGCACTGTGGGGGCCTTTCTACATAAGTCACAGGACACTGTATGTGCACTCGGTCACAACGTGAGTGTGTTTAGTAGAACTGTAGCAACGCACATTTAAAGAACACACACACACGTAGTGATACAGTGGTGCTATACATCAAGCTGTAGAGCTGCAGTGAGAAAAGGGATTGATAAAGATCTGACAGTGCGGGAGAGCGAGCCATTGGCAAAGGTCAAGGGCTACACACACACACACACACACACACACACAACCCAGGTGTGTACCACTCTACTACTACATGCAGAAGCTATAAGTGCTGGACTAATAGGTGTACATGTTGACCTTACTCTCAAGGTTAAACAGCCGTGGTGGTATTTTAAAATGCAGGTGATAAAACATGGACTCAAGGACACACACACACACACACACACACACACATCTAAGTCGAAAGATGTGGTTGCATTCCATTAGACCATTTCCTATCACTGATTTTCCTCAAAAGTTATTTTTGCAGAATTCCCCTGCAGTGTATTAATGTGAATTTTTGATGTTGAATTTGCAGCATAAGAGACTATTTTGTCAGGAGTGTCAGGCAGACATTCTTTCAGAGCATTGTTGCTAATATTCCTGCGGTATAATTGAGCATTGAAACCGGTTGACCTCTGGGTCAAACTAGCGTTAAAATCGCTTCTCAACGGGCCATCAGAGAATATGTTGAAGTTTCTAATTGCAAATGAATTCATCAATAACTACCAAGATGTACAGCAGAATGCCTTAGGGACCAATTCAGCTGAAGAACTGCATACGAGCTGACACATACATAATACACACTGTATGTGACCCCATGCAATTAAAAGCACTTAAACATTAGCGCACGCATGCATGCAAACTCACAGATATTTGTGCTGCTCCTGTCAGTCACACAGCTGATGACATTTCCAGCACAAGCCAAGCACACACACACATTAAACACAATCACATTTGATGCTCTGACATTTTATTCTCACTCTGATGTAGATTGCCTCCCATGGGACGTGAAGCCATAATAAAACAAATCAGAGCACCTCCTGTAAAGTCTGCCAGCCAATTAGATTTTTTGACATTTTCTGAGTGATATCTGGATAGAAAATGTCTTTCTGATTGGGATGTTTTTCAAAAAAAGGGCTCCGAGATTGCCATTGTGACACAGGTTTAAACAATTTGACAAGTGAGATTACTTGATGTACAGTAAATCACCCGCACAGCCCCATTTGCAGCCAGAGACAGACAGATATAGGGGGGGTTAGAAACTGGCTGGCCTAATGAAGTCATCTCCATCCCGGTCACATAGCACAGAGGCTGTTTGAATTCCTCCAGGGATGCTGCCTCCCTGTCTGCCTGTCTCTCTCTCTCTCTCATGTAGAAGCCCCTGGCTGCAGCCTGTACATTCAAACCCATATTTCTCTAACATGCACAAACACACACTTGAAAAACTGTGCAAAGGCCACACGTTTAAAATGAAAGGGAGATTTTTATACTGTATGAGGGTGGGGGGTCAGAGAGAAATACCTCCATCTTCCTCTCTTCATTTTTCTCTTGCCCTGGTGTCACCCATGGTAGCTCTGGGTAGCCTCATTAAAATAGTTAACATGCAGGAATGCTTACACACACTGTCCATCATTCGGTTACACACTTTGTCTTGAAGACAGACGTGCACACAATATCAACAAAGCAGCCGTACACATACACACCTCATAGAGGCACAGAGATTTTTTTTTACACACATGCACGGCTACTGAACGCACTATTTGGCAGCTTGACAAATACCATGGCCCATTTCCTGTGTGCTGACAGTGACATTGTAGTATAGGTGTATGACTGAGAATAGATTATAAAATCACATTACATCTTTGAATTGTAGTCACTATCTCACCCTCAGTTTGTCTCACAGTCTCTGTAAAGCAGACAAGACATTTGGCCTTTGTCTGTATTGAGCAGTCACAAGCATACAAAGCCCAGTGACATTTGTTGATGGTGGAAACTATAGGCGAGTTGGACTAAACTGCACTGAAAGCGGTGACAAAGGGAATTAAGGTAAAATGCCACTAGCACAGATGTGCGGCTGTGTGTTGTCGATGACTGATGTGTATTTTGTTGCACATGTCTGCGTGTGCATGGATAGTGGCTCGGCATATTTCAGCGTGCATGTGTGTGTGTGTGTGCGGAGATGTTCTCTTGGCTCTCCCAGCCCTTGTCAAGAAGAATTAGGGCAGCACGGTTAGAGAAGCAGGGAGAGAATACAAGCTGCTGATGCTCCCCTTCACTGTGTGTGTGTGTATGTGTTTGTATGTGTGTGTGGTAGACTGGGGAGGACTGTGCAAGTGTGTGTATGTTTTTCATGCTCTGTAAGAAATGGTCATCAGTCACAAATTGGAAAGATGAGTAAAAATGCAGAGGGAAAGATGTGATGGAGAAAAAACGAGAGAAAGAACACAAAAGGGGGAAAGAGAAGATGCAGGTACCTGTAGCATTGTGCTCAGCGACCTGTTGAGAACATCTGAGCATGCCCAGTGGTCTCCTCTCGCTCCACATGTTTCCGAGAATATTCCTGGTCTGTTGCTAAGCACGTCCACACACACACACAGACTCAGCGAAGAGTCCTGCAGTGGTGTGATACACAGAATTGTATTAAAGGCCAAGAGAATGGGACCTCTATATAAATGTAAATGCAGGAGCAATGCAGAATGGATCATAAAACTGCATGTTTAACATCCTAACTGGAAAAGTGAGTTTAAGTCAGAATGAGTGAAATGTGACATTAAAAGGATGTGACCTCAAGGATTTTCATCATATAAAAAATGTTTTTTTTATCAGGCATTTCAAGTGATAAGAGGAAAACATTTCCTAGTCTGTGATTTAGCACTTTCAGCCTTTTAGGGCTGGGTATTTGTCCTCGTTACCTTTAAGGTATATCAACCAGAAAAACTAGCACCAAGAAGTCTCAACACTAACGTCCACGATACCCGCATTTAGGCCAGTCATGATAATTACAATATTGACTTATTGGATGTCATATGGACATGATATATGTAAATTGATCTCTGATATAGCATCTAAAAATGGTTATTGTGACAGGGCTACCTGTCCAATAACGCACCACAAGCATTCTTCGGTTTATTTCAACCGTGATTGGCAGCTACAGCCCACAGAGTCTGTCGTGTGGGGAAGTCAATCATAGTGTATTTGACAGCAGTTCAGCATATATCATGTATTCATATAAAAATCATTTTGGATGGGATAGTGTTTGTGTTTTTTTGTTTTGTTTTATTGATAGAAAAAAAGGTATGAAATTGGCATGAATATCACTTTGGGGGAACTGGTATTGGTACTGATATTATATCAGTTTTTAAACGATACCAGCCCTTGAGTCTCCGTAACAAGCTCTCAAAGCTCCATTTAACAGTATTGTTGGTATTAACATTTAATGAGCAGACTCCCAGTGAGGTGGAAGGGATTCTCGTACTGCCGGGCCCCTCAGCATCAACACTCCAGTCTGCAGCTCTTTGCAGCTTTTAGCTGCTTTCAGCTCGCTGTGGTCTCGTGGATTGGCAGGTCTGTACCTCAGAGGGGAAAAGGGTTTCTCGGAGTTGCCTCCGTTATTTCTCCTGAGAAATGAGTCATATTGCTCTTTTTAAAGGACTCAGTTCTGGACGTTTTCTTGTAAACGTAAGAAGAAACATTTTAGTAATTATTTGAGTAATTAAGGGTGAAAATAAGAGAGCAGTTGGAGCAGCTTTAAATGCATTCATTCAAGATATTTTTATTCTTTGAGCTTCTAAAGCTTCATAGTGATTTTGATTTAAACTGACATTAAACATCATGTGCAATAGGTTTTTATTCTAACTTTTCAAAGAAATGACTTAAAATGCATAAAAGATATGATTTAAGATTAGAGTTCGACTGATATGGGATTTTTGAGGCCGATGCCGATATTGATTTTACAGAGGGAAAATACTTGTCATAACGGCACATACCAGACAGCATATGCAACAATACTGATATGCCTTTGATAGGCCAATATCAGCCAATAACATCTGTCATCTACTTTATACGGTAAATTATAAATAAATAAATATCCAACCAGGAATTTTTATTCCAATCTAAAGTTAACCTCTACTAATCAATGTTTTCTGTAAATACATAGATTTCAGGCTTTGTTTTGTATAATGCCCCTTTATCAGGTATTAAGATAAGGTAACTACAAAATATACGCCAGGAAATTAATTTTCTGGCTTTGTTAAGACAACGGACTGGTTGCTATTTCATGTCATATAGATTATTTTCCATTCTGATGGCTTTTAAGACATTCATTTATTTTCCTGTTGACGCTGCAGCTCTTCCATTTATAGCAGACACGGCAGGTTTGTTTGTGTATTCAGTGGCGGTGGGAGCAGTTATCACATGCAATTCACAAAGAATACACTGAATATTTCCAGTAGGTTGTACAAACTGCATCTCTCTCAGCGTCTCGTTGTGCTTCTTTCCTTGCTGGTGTTTGCAGTCACACATGGACTCTAATTTCAGATTAGTCACCACAGCCAAAGTAGTCTCTTTGTTTTCCTCTCTGCGTTATCTTTAGCCTTAGCTGTGTGGCTTATTTTTTCCTGTTCATTGAATAGGTTTATTAGATCTGGTCTTATGCACCTACCCATATCATAAAGCAATATCGAAGCAATAATTTGTTTGTGGCATGCATGATAACAGCCTGTACACAGGTTGTAGCATGTGGTTCTCTGCGGGTATCTACATGTGTGTGAATGTATCTAGTTCAGTGAGATGGTGTCGTTTCCACGGAGTCTATCCAGGTCACGGTCAAACAGAGAGACAGACACACAGATGGAAATAAAAAGGGAGAGTGTGGAAGTGCAGAAGACAGAACAGGAATTATCTCTCTGAGAAAACCCCTTTTCCCCTGAGAAAAGGACAGTAGGCTGGAGAGGAGATGAGCAGACTTGGAAATCTAAAAAAAAAAATACTGTAGTAATAATAACAAAGAGTAATGATTTAAGAGCAGTGGAGAATGACTAGAGGCGTGTGAAAAGCTCAAGTAGGGACCGAGTGGGTTTGCGGGAGCAGAGGTGAAGCGGAAGAAATGTGATGAAAAGACAGCAGCACAGCATGTATCTGCAAGAGAGCACCGAGCTCCAGGTACCTAACCGCTGGAGGAGGAACCACAGTGATATATATATGTGTCAAACAAATATCAGATTAAATGTTTGGATGAAAACCAGCCATTTGAATAAATGTCAGATGATGACACAGATTAGGATAACTGGTTCAATTATGATAATGAAGTTGCTTTCCTTTGTGAACAAAAAAAGCTCAAAAGAAGTATCATTTATAAAGCTACATTAACCTATAGCAACATGAATAAAACATTAGTTTTAAAGATATTGGCAGTGTACTTATACTATAGGTCATGTCAAGTAACTCAAGGCAGCTGATGCTTTTTAAAAGTCATTTGCATATTGGGTTTCTGCAGAGCAAGCCCAGAACAAGAGATTTAGTGTGCTGTCACATCTTTTTACTAGTACAGATTGCCCGCTGACATGAAATGCACTGTACATAAAGAATATTCAGATACGTTTCTAAAGTTAAAGTATAACGCTCGCTAGATAAATCTGAGTCTGGTTGTGGGGTGAGTGTAAAAACAACATGCTAGACACATTTGTATTCATTTTTTGTACTTTTCTCTAATGTTTGCTTTTTGAAGTATTGTATAATTTGACCTCTTTTGGCCTCAAACTATTATTTAAATGACAAAAGGTTTAGAGGGCAAATCACTCTTTAGTGAAATTGCGAACAACTCATAGACGTCTGAAAGGTGAAAAATAGTCTTTTTTTTTCAAAGGGCACAAGCCAAAGAGGCTGGAAACACTGGTTTATTATTTAGAATAATCTGAAAAGGCTGTAAAACAATGCAGTGGAGTTGAAGTCTCTCTGAGATGTAGCAGAGTATAAGTGTGAAGTTGCACAAAATAGTCTTTCTGTTGGAAAAGAAAAGGATGTTGACATTGAATATGAGATGATCTTTTACGGATCCTTCACAAAATTACAGTTATATTGGCATACCAATATACCGGTGGCTACCACCACAATAAATCTAGCTCCAAGAAACCAAGATCTCTATGCTCTGTGCCAACATGTACTGTAGCCCTCCTCCCCTCTTTCACACTTAACTTCTCTCTCTCTCTCTCTCTCTGCCCATAGTTTAGCCTGGACTCCAAATAGAGTCCATAACGACAGAAATAGAGCAGCTTTAGACACAGTCTCAAACCCACACAAAGAAGAGCTTCCGTTTCAGACACACAGTTTGGTTGATCAGGCTGCCTGCCTCTTCTTCCTCAGTGAGCAACTCTTTCACTCAACACCTGTACTGTTTCTTTCTCTCAACCTCGATCCTTTCGCAGTGTTTGTCCGAATTTATCTTCTCCCATTCGCTTTCCCATTTCCTTCCTCTTTCCTTATTTCCTCTGTTCCTTTTTTAGTTCTGCTTTCCCCAATCTCCCTCTCCTCTCCTCTCCTCTCCTCTCCTCTCCTCCTGCAGTGGGCTAAAAACCCAATTTATTTCTGTAGTGTAGGAGAGGGTTGTGAGGGTCCCGGGGGGGTTTTTGCTGTTGTGTTGTCCAGGTAACACACAGTCAGGGACGTGGCCTCTCAAGCCCATCCAAGAGGAACAGCCAAAGTATTCATTCATTTATTTATAAATAGGAGGGGAGGAGAGGAAAAAGGGGAAAGGAGAGACAGATAAACTGAGGATGAGAGAGGAAGAAATGGAGATAAAGGGAAAGGGGAAAAGTGGGAGAGGAAAACTGAGGTGAAAGGTGAGAGTCTGATGGAATCCCTGCCTGTCGAGTCGGGTGGAGAAACACACACTCACACACACACATACACGATTGTCACTCACGTCAGTCAAATGGTCCCAATTGGCTGTCAGTAGTTGCCATGGTTACTGTCCCTATTCTGCCGTTATCGTGTGATTCTCCCCGATGAGCAAACACACAGATGTGTGTCTTCCAGTTTGTGTGTGTGTGGGAGAAAACCAGGCATTTGACATAATTATAGACGTGTCATATCAGTTAAAGATTCGACCTCACCGTCTCTCTGCCTGTCTCTTCTTGTCTGTCTTTTGTCCCTGTTTGTTATTTTTCTTCTCACTTCTTTCCTCTTTTATGAACTCCCTCAGAGGGACATTGAGAAAGCAAATGAGCATGATGGAGCATGTGTGTGTGTGTGTTTGTGTGTATCCCGCCCATCTGGTGTCAGATTTCACTTCCTGTTGCAGTGACTGACAGCTGTCAGGGGTGATGCGTCAGAGGCATAGCTAGGATGGCAGTGAACTGTAGGTGTATTGGTTTGCCCCCAGGGGGGAAGGATGCAGTTTGACAGCAAAATAGACGCTCTGATCAGATCTGAGATCAGCCCTGTCACATCTGGTGGTTACTGAGTGTGTCAGTGTTGTTGGTTTTGTATTTTGCTTGTCTATGTGTGTATATAGGAGAGCATAGAGTGTAGGGTTTAATACTTTTGTTTGAGAAGAAGCCCTTTAATTACCTCAATGAACAGCACTGTTTGACAACTTTTTCCCAACTGGTTTAACCCTCTGAACCCCACAACACACTGGCAGATGTGAAAGGCATGTTTTCTTTTCAAAATTGCCCAAATTACATCATGTATCATAGCCAGAAACTGTTAAAACTGAAATTTCAAATATCTAACGGTCCTTGAATGAATCATGTGTGACAAACGATAATTTAAAAATCACTTTATTCTACATGTGTAATTTAAAATGTTGCCAATAATACACCATTTGTACGAGCCAGATCCTGTAAAAATAGTGTTACATTCTGCGCTCCTCAGCTCAACTGGGAAGCAAAGAAAGACTTGACTCAGATCAACAGTGATGTAACAAAAAATATTTTTGAACATTGAACAGACAGAAGATAATACATTCAGTAGAAGTTGTAAAATCATGAAATTAAAAAATTTTTACTTTAGTAAAAATTGTTAGGCATGTGTTTTGTCCGTTATACTCCACAATAACATTTTTGAGTCCCTGCTATATCAAGCTCTGACTGTGTGAATCTTAAGTCGCGGGAGATTTTTCTCAACCCATAAAGAGATACTTTCCTTCAGTTAATCTAAAAATAATCTAAATTTGGTATTGATGCAATGCATTAACCCTGAAGAGGATTGCTTTGTTGATACCAGTGGTGAATCATCATGTAAACTGTAATTTAATAATACTAATCACATTTCAGTTGAAGGGGCTGTTTCTGCTGTGGTGCTGCATCTATTTTGCCAGAAATTAATTTTAAAAAGATGTAAGCTGTAAGCCACTGGCTTCCCTTATATGGATCATTCCAATGCATGCATGTATGTATATTTATACATGCCTGAGTTCTTATAGGGCTCCACATGAATGAGTTCTTAGGTTAGCATTTTAGCAGCCTGGGGTTTCTCCTCTCAAACTCAATGAGGATTTTAAATAAGGACTGAGGTGAACATAAACTTAAGAAATGTTTGCGTTTGGTTGTACAACATAAAATACATTAGCATTTTGTGAATTTTTGAGTTTTTACGTGTCCTAAATGAAACTTCAGTGGTTATCTGGGGCATGGCTAGGCTAAACCGCTGGTTATCTTGTTGGAGATGTATAATAATATCTTAACGCAACTCGTCATTTTAAATCATCATGACATCCCCTAATATCAAACTCATGTGAACAGTAAATGCACTTCTAGGTAAAATGTATGTATTTATGTCTCCAACATCATAATCACCTAATGGAGGTGCTTTGCGTCATGCGTGGTGTCTCATCTTTCTCGCTAATTGCCTTAAAAGCTGTATAGGTGAAGGCTTGAAAAGGGTTCTGCCATGTGACGTGTCCTCTGGCAGAAAAAATGTTGTTTTACATCTAGCATTTTTCAATGTCCTTTATGTATATATTTCAAAAGATAATCAACCCTGTAAAGGCTGAATGAGTCACTTTGGGTTATGTATATGTTTTTTTGATTTGGATATGGTTTGAAGTAGATGTGATTAGACGAGAGATAAAGAAAAAGCAAATTTAAGTGTTTATGTGTGAAAGGGGAGAGCCAAATGTTAAAAGCGGTGTTTTTATGAAGGAGAATTCAAGAGAAAAGAGACTGCGGTGAAAGCCTCAGGAAAATGTATTGAAGAAATCAATATTTGTTGAGTACCTCACCTCACCATAACTGATCTGTTCATTGATGTATTAACGTTTTTCTGTTAAGACATTAATTGTACTGTCATTTTTTCGACCAAAAGGAATAAAATTCAAATGACACATTACCCGTATCAGATGATGCATTTGGGAAACTCGCTGCTAAAAATACTAGCAGACTGTGTTAGCGTGGTACCTTTATTCGTGCAGACCTCTCTGTGACTCGCATGGCAGCTTTTAGCTTTCCGCTGCCTGCCTCTGGATGAAAAGAGGGAAGGAGCGAGAGAAAAGGAGAGAGAGCCATGACTCATTCACATTATCCTCTGAAGTGGAAATCCTGAAAATGTGTCTAACTCACACACACATCCACACACATTCACAAACACACAACTCGTGCGCAGGGGGAGCCCAGGAGCCCGTTTGGAGTGCCACCATGTGTGATGTGCTTTGAGCAGCAGCCAGTCAGAGAGTGTGGAGCCTCAAATTTTCTCTCAAAGGGAGAAAGTGTATTTTAACTTGTATCCCCAACTGTGTGGGACAGAGTGGGAAACGACTGAGTCTACATGATTACAGGAGTGTTTTCTCCAGCAGGTGTGCATTCACCTGTTGATGCCCAGGTTTATTCAGATAGTGTTAGATAGGGATTTATCAATCCCAGACCATCTACCTTTGCATTTGTCAAACGTTCTTCGCAGTGTACTCAGTGAATGGGGTAGTTTTGCAGGCGAGGTTGAAGGTTTAACTCCACCTTTCGAGATACAGCTCAGTCGCTTGGAACACTAATCAATGCAAGAAATGCTAATAAAAGCAAAATAGGAGCAAATCGAGTGGAGTTGAGCTGTACCAGCCGGTGGAAAAAAAGTATTTAAATCAGGCCAGAAATGCCTAGTTTCCACTTCATTTAACAATGGAGCTTTGTGACACTGAGGAAAAAACCTATATGATCAATGTATAGATTTATTTTCCCTTCAAGGCTGCATGATTCAGTGTAGAGGTCCAATTAGCTGATCGAAGAAATGTCTTAATCATTCAGTTGACGCTGAGTCAGCTGATGGGTGAGGGCAGTAGAGTAGAGTAGAGCAGAGTCATTGGCTTTGTGCTGAAAAAGCATCTACAGGCTTTGGTCAGGGTCTGTTTTAAGTAAGCTTTATGGAAACATCTTAGCTGGATTATTGGGTCCATCAGTATTTGTGTTGCTCAGGACAGACCACACAATCGGCAAACAACACATATAAAGAGGGTAAATCTTTTAGACTGCAGTGCACCTGATGTGTGTCTTTGGATTATTAAAGGAAACACCGAAGTAATCTGTGTCATGTAACCTGATCCAGGTGCTAAAAGTTACGCAAAACCAAGAAGATCTCCAACCTAAACGACAGAATAGCGACCCATCTAAGCGTTTGTCAAAACGATCCAAATGAGTGTTTTGCAGAACAGCGTGGAGCGGAGCGTCATTATACATACACCTACACTTGGCAGTTATGAAAAATGCTGCAGTTTTGTTGAATTTAGGGCTGAAAAACCACTGATCTTGGTTTAGGGCAAAAAAAAGAAATCCTGGTAAGGTGATATAAAAGACAGCTTTAACAGAAAAAATAAATTCACGTAAATGCTGGAAGTGAAGTATTTACGAGGATGATGTGACTACCACAGAAAAGTAAGCATTGCATGCGAAGAATAAGTCATGAACAAGCAGGAGGGACCTGGTAGAGATCCTCTTGTTTGGAGAACAAATGGAAGAGACAGACAGAGAGGAAAATACCATATAGTAGGTGGTGTTGATAAGTTCACACACACAAAGAAAAAGGAACGAGATAAGTGAGGTGAATTGGGAAAAAGGCTACAGTTGGGGAAGCTGTTACTGAAAACCAGCTTGCAGCCTGGGTGCTCTCCAGCCAGCCGCGGTTCCAGGGCTTTGTCTGACTTTCACAATCCTCAGGGCTAAAAGGATGATGGGAGGCATTGCACACATTTCCCTGCCCCTTTTTACAACCAGGAAATGTCAGGCCACCCTAAATAGATGGAAGGAGGTGGATTGGAGAGTAGATCTTAATTCTTATCGAGGCCCCTTGACACGCTAGAGTGATTTAACCTCACTGACAAGTAAGTGATCCCAATCTCTCCTCTCCTCTCTAGACCATTAGGTGCCTCCATCATCACCATCATTCACCTCATTATTCACAAATCAGAATTAATGATAAGACCTCGTGCCACTTTCATATCAGGCCTTTTACTCTTCTGCAGCCGTTCTCCTTTCTCTTTTTAGGGGAACATAAATTCTTTACGTTTTATTAACGTCATCTTTGTCTGAAAGTCGACGGTTTGCTCAGGCAGTGGGCTGCACAATGTATCACTATAGAGAATATGACTGGGGATGTTTTTTGGAGCCAAAAAAAAATCAGAGTAGCCATGAAAAAAGAGTCTGAATATAAGTTGAATGAAAGTTCCATAACCAGAGGATAGTGTGATTCCTGGTGGAAGCTGTTTGCAGACTGGTTGTCTGGACTGTTTATATGTGACAAGAAAAGACTTTGTTTGACTGAAACCAACTCCTTTCTGCTCACTGTGGGAATTAAGGTGCAGTAAGGCACCTGTCAGTACAGGCAGCATTTCTAGCTTTGTTTTGTTTCCCAAGTCCATTTCCTTTGTGTGGTGTTGAAGGACAAGGGTGGAGAAAGTCTATATTTCTTACTGTCACAGCCAACAGTGCTATAGTCCGTCTCTCAGTACTTTCCAAGATCCTGAACCTATTTTTTTTTTCTCTTGGATTTGTAAAACGCCTCAGTTTTGTGGATAAAACTGTGCTATATATCCAGTATTTTAGCTATTTATTGTACTTTTGCACCTCGTGTAAGAGTTTCACAGGAGAGACTGTAAACAGACTGTGGTTGTTTACGGAGTACATAAATAGTCTGTGTGTTAAAATGCATTCACTGCCACCTTTGGATGACAAATGTTTCTTCTTCTCACACAAGAGAACTATGTTTCTGACTGCTCTCCCCTTTGTGTCTCCACAGAAACCTGCTGGACAGGGACACCTTCTCCAAATCAGACCCAAGTAAGATCTGCCACTTCTCTGTTTGCCTTATCAACCATTGTGAACCACTTTGTGTTGCTGTTAGTGCATGATTAATTGGCATAGCACTAGACATTGTTCTGAGCTTGCCTTTATTCACAAAAGGAGATTTAAAGGAGTGAGAAACGAATGACCAAAGGAAGGTCTTTTGTTCCACCTTATGTAGTCATGATAATTATAGTGTTTTTTAGATTTATTTTCACTAAATGCGTGAGCTCGGCTGGAGGCAGGTCTGACTAATGCATGAAGCTTCTCCCTATAGATTTGCTGAATGGGTGGCAAATCTCCTCTCCTCTCCCTGCAGTTAAAATTATTATAATAATACTCTTAGTGCGAGGGAAGTAAATTGAGGAGCTAATTTGGCAATAACACTTGGAAATAAGCGTATTCACTTACTTAAGAGTCAGATGAGAAGATCCATACCACTCTCCTGTGTTAGAGATGTAGGCTTGAGACTTGAGATTTTCCTTATTTGACAGATGAAAACGTGACTTTAGATTGATTCGATTTCAGAGTGATGTGATGGTATCCTATAATAAATTAGCCTTTACATAACTTATAGATAGTGTGGATTTTTTGATGTAAGGTTGTGTGTGTTACTGAGATATATTCAGTGTATTACCTGCGGTAGATGGTGGCCTGCATGCCCCGAGTTTGGAGAATGGTACCAGCACTTAAGCTTAGCATTTACAGTGTGGAGGGGGCAGCAGCAAAGCATAGTTTAGCCACCAAAAAGATCTGTTTAAGTGTCTTTACCTTGCCTTCAGACACCCCTTTCGAGCGGGGTTCAGAAACCACCGCACTAATTTTACCACACAGAACACAAGAGTTGCTGGGCTAACACTGCTTCAATCAGGGACTTTGTTTGTATTCTTGTGTGACTTCATTTTAATGTGTCGGGAGAGGTCAAGGAGCCCGGTTTATACAACAGACCTTCCCTCAATTAAATACGAAAAACAAACATTAACAACACGAAAAACATTTGCAAAAAAAAACCCCAAACAAACCAAGCAGTTGACAACAACTAAAAAAAATACATAATTAACCTTTTAGAGGAAAAAAAGAAGAGAAAAATAAGTTTGTTAATAATAAGTTTGGTGTTTTGAAAGGGTTAGTTCCAAATCAACTCTGCTTTAAAAAAAAAAATCTTTCCTGCCTTTACTTTCCTGCCTTCAAATCCAGTTTATTGCTTTTATCGCTAAATAAGAATATTTCCCAGAATGTTAAGCCATTCCTATAAGAGAGTGTGTGGTTTGACTGTTATCAAAGATGATATTTGTCATCATAAAGTGTGTGTACATTTAGAAATCTGACATCAGGATGACTTTTGGTCCTCTACTATGACCCACTAATACACACATACAGTTTTTCCAAAACATGGTGTGTCAGCACATTTACTGTGGCATGGGATAAAAAAAAAATGACTCAAGCTGATGATGATGACAGTGATGAGCCCAATGACAAGCATGACAGTGATTAACATGATGATGATGAAGTGGAGGAGGAGGAAGAGGCTCAGGCTTCACCCATACATGTAGACGGGCTCTTGTGCTGAGTAGCACTTGTGATTATGCTGAGCGCGGCGACTTCAGTCTCCTGATCTGAACCAGCCTGACAGGCGAAAAAAGAGCAAGGAGGGAAAGGAAGGGAATGTCTGAGATACTGGAAATGTAGAGAAACCTTAGATAAGTCAAATCCAAGACTAAAACCAAGACTGTCTGGGACAAGTGCGATAGAGACATAAAGCCTTTGAAACCATCAGACGCCAAGAAGTTTTCTGTTTTATTATTGGTTTAAATCCATCTGCTCCCCAGAATATCTCGTGCAGTTATTTAGTTTGTACCAGAGCTCAGAGATAAGAAGATCTTGTGTGTCTGTCTGTGTGATTGATATATCTTTCTGTCACTTATCTGAAAAAAAAAAAAACATCAAAGGCCTCCAGAAATGAAGTGTATGATGAGTGAGCTCAGTAATTTGTCTTGTTTGGAGAAATTGCACAATGGCCTGAAATGATGTCTTTCACAATCTGAAGACGGGGAATATGTTTGGGCTTCATGAATAAAACTATTAGGTGCTTTGATGTCATTGTGTTATTTCTAATTCATGCATTTATGGCCTGTTAGTCATATTCGGATTGATCCAGTAAATACCACGGCATTTGAGTTTGTTTTTTTATTTATTTGCTTGGTGTTATATACGAGTAATTTGCCTTGATCCGTCCCTTCGTTAGCCAAGACACCAGTTCAGAAATGTATTTGTTATAAAGCATTATGTTGAACATTGGTCAGGTAGTTGTTAGGTTCACTATATGAAATAATAGATTTAATGCCAGGACAGCTCTAATGATATTAGCAGTGTCTTTTTAAGCATGTATCTTTATCTTTTAAGGATTATCTTCAATCTTTTGTTCTCATGTTTTGTGTCTCTCTTCTTCACAGTTTGTGTCCTCTACACACAAGGCATGGGCAACAAGGAGTGGAGAGAGGTAAGAACTAAGTGTGAATCAATGAATATGCTGGAGCTACTTCATGTTTTGTCACCGAATGTATTCTTGTACAAATAGTGATATAACAGACTCCAGTGAAGAAAGAATAAATGCTAAGATAAATGCTAATATTATCATGCTAACATGCTGTTGTTTAGCTGGCGTGATGTTACAAAGTCCACTCTCTTAGTTTAATGTGTTAGCATGCTAACTCTCGCCAATTAGGGTTAACATACAAGTAAGGCTGTAGAAACTAGATAACTTCCTTCGCACTTTATGTTGTAAAGTAAAGAAAGCAATCGTGTTATTGAAACTCTAATGTATTAAGTTAAAACTGATGCTTATTTTGGTTAGCTTAAAACAAACAGATACAGTGATACAGTTAATGATTATCATTATCATGATCATCAACTCTTGCAATTTAGGGTCAAAGCACAACTGAAGCTGATGAGTAATAAAGCTGACAGTCAGGCAGTTGTAGAAACTAGATACTTTCTTAATTATCACTCACCCAGTATGAAAGTAACAATATTATTGAAGTTCAAGTCAATTTTATCAATAATATGACTAATTAGGATAAGTAACCCAACCGTATTTGTCCTTGTAGACATGACCAGTATCTACTGCTTGTTTATGAGCACTCACGTATGACTGTACTGCAGTAACCAAAGTGTTTCATGGTGATTTATATTCATGAATGTAAATGAGGGGGTGAATCTTGCAGCCCCAATCATTCCCAGTTATTCATAGTTCTGAGTAGCCCATCACCAGCCTGCATTATTAATAGGCTAAGTTAAATGCCAAACCTGGAACCTACTTGACCTCCATTGACTTGATACGTCAGCTGTTCTGCATTCATTATCCTAAAGCGGTACATAATCTCTGTAACCAGCCTCTCCCCTGATGTTTCACCTGAGGATTAAACCTGCTGGTGATTAGTTATTCGCTGCATATTCACAAAGTGCTTGTGATTCATCTAATACCGTAGTCGTGAGGCTCATGGAAAAGCAGAGATATTAGAATGAAAGATAAGGGTTTCACATTAAGGTGGATCATCAAACTGACACTCTCTTGTCACCTGACATTTAAAAAAGCAGAAGTATATTTAGGTATGAATGTTTCTGCCTTACAGTTAATCCAAAAGGTGTTCTTATCTGTTTTTATCTTCCTTTCTTTGTCCAGTTTGGGAGAACAGAGGTGATAGACAACACGCTAAATCCAGACTTTGTGCGGAAATTCATTTTGGACTATTTCTTTGAAGAGCGACAGAACCTCCGATTTGACCTGTAAGTAATTCATACAACTGTATTTGTTTCTCCATGTCATTTTGGTATTAATATTAGCTCAGATTGATGCTTGTACTAGCACCAGGCATTGCAAAGGTTAAATTTATTGAATCTCAGAAGCCTTTTTTGGAAAGCATCTCTTTCACATGATTAGTTCCTAAAAATACAAACCAGGCTTCCAATAAAGCTCCTGAAGTGACCTACAAAATGAGAAAATGATTGGAAACATAAATATTTTATACGACAGCTTCCAATATGGTGACTTTATCTTTTTTCACTCTTTACTGTACAGTTGTTATTCAACAGAGTTTCCTTTCCTACTATAAAGTATTATTCATTTATGTAAATTGAGAGCAGGTTAAGTAGATTGCACAATGATTGTGCCAGTTGATTAATATTAATTTATTCTGCATAATAGTGGCTTATTATTATGGAAGCCCTTTACCACCAGTAGAAGAAGAAATAACATCAAGATTTAGCCTTAGATGGAGAAAAAACCTATTGATTGACATATCTAACAATATTATAATTAATAACAGCAATAATAACAACATGTGTATTTAGTGTATAGCCTTTCACAGAAACAAAATGCACTTTTTTACACAAGAATAAAACCTGAAAAGAAATTAAAACATGCAAACAATACAAACAAAGGGGAGAAAACCATAAAAATGATCAAGTAAAAAAGAAAAAATTAGAAACTTCCTCAAAACATAGCAACTTACCTCATTATTGTGAGAAAGATTTTCATTTTTATGAGATACTAAATCACTGTCAGTTTCAGGAACTTTCAGTTTTTCATTGCATGGGATGGTGGAAATCGACGTTCTTGTATATTATAAAACAAAAAGAAGATTAAAGGCTTAATGTGACACAAAAATGTTCAAAAAAGGAGTAGGACATTTTAACAAACTTCATTATTATTAGTATTTTTATGATTTGAAAGATGTTTTCAGACAGTGCAATGCATATCCATGTCAAGGGAGAAATCTTGCTTGTTGTGCTTTAATAGGAGCTTAATTAGTTTAAATGCATTACTGTGCTCACCATATTGGCTGATAGCAACTTTAAAAGCACTTTTGGTGTTGGTCCAATATTACTTTTACTGCAGATTGTGGAATTGGCACTCCCACTGTAAAGTACATCCTCCTGATGAACAAAGTAATAAAGAACATTATTACGTTAATTGCAAATGGTTTTGATAATTAAAGTATCAATATTGAGCTGGAAGGACATTTGGGGTATTTGTGACGTTATATCAAATAGTGCAGACTTTGCATCTGTTTGTTCTAAGGCCTTTAAATCAGTCTGCTGAGTACTGTACAATATGTATATATATTATAAGGCAAATTCATGTGTGATGAGCTCTGTGACTGTATCACACACATCATTAGCGTTCCTTTGCACAGAGGCATCAGATGCTACGTGGAGCAGGCGGCTGGTCTTTGGCTTCATTAAGCCAGCAGACTGCCTGCAGGTGAAGGGATTCTCTTTCTCAATTTGCTCTCAGATCGCATTTCTCATTGAATTACAGAGCGGATTTAAGGGGCTTTATTTTATTAGATGGAGACTAATTATATTAGAATCTATTAACCAGGGAGCCCCGCTGGAAACCCAACTGGGATCTGAAAGTTTGAGTTATTGTTTCTGCATATATCATGTGTGTCTGTGTGTGTGGGTGGAGGTACATCTAAGCATGCAAAGCACTGCTCCTGGTCTAACTTATTTTCTGTTAAAGAAGTGTACAGTATATCTACACTAAATCAATGCATCATAATGCCTGTTTCTATGGAATATACATAGTAGTATGCATACAAACTTTTTTGCTTTGCTTTGAGGACAGATTCAGTCATTAAACTTTGTTGCCTGTCATATATTCTCAATATTTTCATGCCACCTGTCTGGGCCACCTTAGTCTTTAAAAAATGAATAGCGAGCACGGGGGGAAGGGGTAGTATTCTGAGAAAAAACTTTCAAGATTAAAATCATAAAATTTATGGGAAAAGGAAGATATTCTCAGAGAGTTAATTAATAATATGGTAATTCTGGGCTAAACTCATCTGTGCTTCATTTCGTTCCTTGACAGAAAAAAACCAACCTTTTTTTCTTTTAAATTTGTGACTTTAATTTCCGAGAATGTCTAAACTTTTCTTTGAAATTGGTGACTTTATAGTCTCAGAGATTGTTTTTTTTCTTGTAAGTATGAACGCTTTTCTCGTAAATTGGCCACTTTTATCTCAGAGAATATCAGACTTCTTCACAGTAAATGTACCACTTTAATCTTAAGACGTTTTTCTCAAGGTTATCACCCCCTCCCCTTTGTACTTATTATCCATCCATCCATATTCTTCCTGTTCTCCAAGGCCAAGTTGCCGGTATTATTGTTATTTATTTATTTTCTTAACTACAGTGGCACTAATACCCTGTACTACTTCTCACTGTCCTTAAATAGGGAAAGTAGTACATTTAATTTTGCTCCCTGTTTACCCTGTATTACATATAATACTGTTTCACTATCTCAGGTGGTTGATCTGTCACAACACATACTTGTAATGTCATCTCACAAGAGAAGTGTCACCGGGACGCGTGGACAAACGCCACTCCGAGACAAAAGCCGAGCTGACGTGTTGACGCGTCTTGTGTGCGCATTTCCCCATACTGCGTGGCCATGGTGACAACGTTGTGTGCATGCGTGTGCACATGCTCGTGGCTATGTGTGCGGTTTAGTCATGGTAACCATAACAACCAGGGTTCCAGGGGATGGTGGGTGTAAAATAGGAGCAGACAGAATTCCTTCAGGGAAAGAGAAGCATTTAACCTTTCATATCTACTCTGCTCCAGACCCAGCATACTGCCGCACATAAGTGGACTGCTAGAGACCTCTTAGTTTTCCTTACTTGGAGTGGTGTATTTTGTTGTATAACCTTACAGCTGACTCTTTTATTTAACTTTATACCACCATCTTTGATAAAAATCCAGGTTTGATGATTTGAACTGATTCTTTTAGTTGCCTTGATACTTTGGCCTTCCTCTGAATCACTTCCAGTTTCTGCTAAAGTTAAAAAAGTTAGTTAAAAAAAATCCCTTTTGGATGCTGGAACTGTAGAGCACTTGGATGTTTTTAGAACAGGTGACAAATCTGACATTTAAATCAAACTGGAGTGGGTTTTCCAGAGCATTTATATGAAACTCTTCTCCATATTACGTGTGTATGTGCCTATTAGGCTTTTGTATATGTTCTGTAACTGCATACACACATGATGCACACATGTCTAGATCATATGTGTCTTTTGAGTTTCTATGCCTTCTCATTTGTTTAGGCAGCTGAATAAATGTATGAATACATGTCTCCATGCTTGCCGTCTCCTGAGTGGCTTTCTGAATGGAGCTGAGCATTCGAGGAACAAAACAGCACAGTGGCTATTTGTCGGTCTGTTTGTGTGTGAATGTGGTCATGCACATATGTGTGTGTGTGGGGACCTAGCCTGCTGCCCCTCTCATGCCCTAATGGCTGCAGATAGCTGGCACTGGTGCCGGCCTGCCGAGGGTAACACAGTCTGAGATGATGGCAGATGAAAGAATGTTTCCTCCCTCAGGACCAGGGGAAGATGGGATCTGTGTGGAAATGTAATGAAATTTGACAGTGTGTCCTGTGAATATGAATTACAACACAGGGCTGTGTGTAACAGACCTATCTGCAAGTATGTTTCTCCATTAAAGCTGGGGTAGGCTGTTCTCTGGAAGAGACAAAAATTGAAATAGTTTGATTAAAATACTAAACATTTCAAGCTCTTTGGGACACCATACTGTGATTTCAGACTCTAGATATGAGCTTGAGTTAGCCTCAGCTGTGCTTTTCTGATACTGACAGAATCTCTTTTAGACTCTGTTTTTCTTTTTTGGTTGCTTTGCATTGTAGGCACTCATTGTCAATGCTGGAATAATGTTTTTGGAGGATTTTCCACCATTGAATCAGGCTCTCCCCATCTGAAAGGACATGAATGAGCATCTGTTGTTGTAAAACAACCAAAAGGAACTCCCTCTCTGGGTACCAATAGAATCTATGGATTAGCCCTCGCTTGGCCAATCACAGTTGTTTATTTAACATGGGGCGGATTCAGAGTAAAATCTCAGATCAAACTGTCAAACTAGGCAGCGCTGATCAAATATGAGTCAAGATTGTGTCACTGTTTTCGCTATTTGCTGCCTCAAATGTTTTCAGGAACATATTTTTATGTACTTTGTAACTCTAGTTAGAGAATGTTTGTGATCAGGCTGCTATGTTTTTCTGCTTGGAAACAGACCAAGCACCACCCACGCTGGGTTTGGTTGTTGGTTTCCGGGAGCAATGTGCTCTGCACCTTCAAAATTGAAAAATGAACTTGGTGGTTCCAGACTAATGACAAAATGACAGAAAACAAAAACAGTCTACTCCAGCTTTAATAGTGTTTAATTAATGTCATACTACTGTGTTTGTGATCCCCTGCGTTTTTCTCTTGTGCAACCATGGGTTTTTTAGTTTATTTCAGACATCATTAGCTAACTTATGCTTGTGCTTATCTGTGTATTTAGCTGTGTTTATGTGCAGCCTCACAAAGCTGCTAGCATAACTTTAACTCCGAGGTAAGAGTAAACAGCAGAGCCGTGTGAAATTGGGTTCAAAGGTCTTCTATTTATGTTTTTATTAGGTCATCTTTAAAACAATCTTCACACTGTAGCCCCTCTGAGTCAGTATGGACACATTTCTTGACAGTGAGTCATCTCTTCTCCAGAGGGTGGAGGACTGTCTGCATGGTTGGTCCAATTGGATGGTAGAGAAACTCTGAATGCTGAAAAAGTCACAGACACTGATGATGAGATATCATGTGATTGCGTTTAATCATACTTAGTCATGCTTTGGATTCAGATTAATTTAGAATCCTAATTACCTCATGGGCAACACACACACACACACACACACACACACGATGCACATGCTCATGAACATTCTTTCAAAGTTACGAAGTGCCCCTCATCCTTCCCCCCAAATATTACCCAGCAAAGGGCAATCCATTTTAGTGGCGGGTGAAATGACCTGAGCTGTGAAATGACCTCAAATTGCTGAGTGAATGGCTTGTTTGATTGCTTCCCATTCTTCGGAGTAAGGCTCTGCACTGGAGGGGCCATTTCTGGACACATTTTTCTCTCTACAAGTATTGTATCTGAGAGATCTGCCGGTGGAATCATGAGAAAAAAAAAGTGTGAAAATTCTTGCGAAAAACTAACATGATTGCCCACTGGAACTCACACAGAGAACAATATTTCTCCTTTGCACATGTATGCAAACAGCCAATTAGTCCTTTTAGTGCCATTTTAAAGGAAGATGTCTGTGAGCCTGTGATGGCGGGTAAGTGACATACCCAGAGACTCTGGTGAGATCGTCGGTGACAAGCGGCTCGGCCCCATTACTGATTTACTCCGTCTGTAATCCCCGTCGTATTCCCAGCTGAGCTCCTGTCACCCTCCATCACTTTCTAATGCACTGACTCTCGCTCTCTTCTCCTTTTCCTACAGGTATGATGTTGACTCCAAGAGCGCCAACCTGTCAAAACACGTAAGTCCTAAAACTTGTCTTGATTACATGTTTTTTTTTGTGCGCACACTGAAGCTTTTATTTTGGTGTCTTCACACTTTTGCTCATTTCATCCTGTGGGTGTGAGTGAGTGTTTGTGTGAGCGTGACTGCTGTCCTTGTTATTATCTCCCATTAGCCTCATTTCAGCCATATAACAGCAATCATTACCATTACAATGAGTGTGTTTATCATCCACTGTAATGGTACATTCCCTGAACGTCCTCTGGTTCATTTAGAAATTAAATAAACACCAATTTCCTCTGTCCACCCGGCTTTTTCACTTTGATAGCTGTGATTAGCATAACTGTAATTAGGAGCAACAGTGTAATAACTTTGCCAGTAATAGCCGCGTCCTGCCTACTGCATCATGGGGATTGTAGTTCACTCAATCAGAGCTCGTACCCTTAAAGGTTTTCAGAGCGATACAGCCACATGTTCAGTTTATTTTTGATCACAGTGTTTGATGAGATACAGTGCGTTGATTAGTGAGCTATACAAGAGCTGGTAGGTGGATTATGTCACCTTTAGACTGAGTCGGATTACCTTTATTCCCCTTGTTTCCAATCTGTGTGCTAAACTACATTAGCCTGCTGCCGGCTGTAGCTTCATACACATGAGGGTTATGTAGTTAATAAAGAGTAAAAGTAGCAGTGACAAAATATATTTTTTGAATGAAATTAGAATATTAGTTACCTTATTTTTCGCTGTGGTTGCTTTAACAATTTGTCCTGTTCTGTTTGACTTCTTGCTGACACAGTAACTGCAACCACGATTCCAAAAAACTTGGGACATTATCTGAAATGTGAATGAAACAGAATGCAATAATATGCCAATCTTTTTTTTAAATTTTCTTTTACGTATATTCAATTGAAATGTGTACAAATACAACATATTTAAATTCAGCAATGTGAAGTGTATATTTAGTATTTTTACAGAAAATTCATTAAGCAATTAAATAATACTATTAAACTAATCTTCAGTGTCCCATTATACTCATTTACATATTTCAAAGACCATAATATTTGCAGTAAAAGTAGTTAACCTGTTTTATGGCATTTTCACCTAATACAGAAAAACAAGAAAAACCCTGTAAAATAATACAGTAAATTTCTGAGTTTTTCTAATATACACTCATCAATTAAATGTTATTCATTTTACAAGAAAGTATCTTTGCACCATTAAAGTTAATACTTTTAGAACTTCAGTCTGGGAAAAGCTTTTGTTTTAGCGCTTGCGGTTGGCACTGTTATCATGTAACAACAGAGGATCACTGTTTAAATTGATAACTTTAATCCATTCACTGAGCTGGATGTGGATCCTGAAGCTCTGCATTTGTCTGTAATCTTGTGTACACATCTGTTTCCATGAAATCGGCTTTTCTGTGATACCTGGGAGACGTTTGAGCAGGTGTTTGCTGTAGTCAATATAGTCAATACTGACCTGAATTATCACTGTCGAATACAAGGATGTCACAGCAGCAATAAAACTGATGGGAAGCAATAGAGGATGATAAAACAGCTGTCGTTTCTCATAAACCCTGGTCATTATCTGGAGATGTACATGTATAGTGCTATCATGCATTGCTTCCTCTCTGTTTAACAGTATTTGTTCACCACCTGGAGGAGAGTCACTACAACTGTGTAGAGACAGTATGTGTGTGTCAGTGAAAAACTCACACTGACTTGACTTACGTGTCCCAGAGCAGAGCTGCAGACTGTGACTCACGTTTTGCCCCGAGGTGACACTCTGCAGCCCTGAGCTCTTATCACTGTTTGGCCCAACCGGTGTGTCCACATAGCACACGACATAGACACACTGTCACATGACTTTCATTGTGTCAGAAGCAAATGGAAAGAGACAGGGATTACTGGAAGAAAACACTACACTGTAAAAAAAGTGGTAAAAAAAATATACACATAGCACTTACAATCAAATAACAGTAAACAGATAATATACAGTAAACGCCTGTAATTAAGAATATATGTATTTGAATAATAATTAAAGTTTGTTTTTTCTTTAATATGACCAGAAGGATTTGGCAAAATTTGCTGCCAGACTTTTTACATTTTTTGTTGTTGTTTTTTTTTTTT
>CAFUXE010000270.1:730972-753627 GCA_903364295.1 Serranus cabrilla | reverse complement strand
CAACAGCTTTTTTGTAAAAAAAAAAAAAAAATGGTGGCACCAACATTTTTTAAATCTGCAAAAAGCTCAACCTGCTATCATTCCGGCTGTTTGCACTGGCCATTAAAAGATCCCCTCATAATACACTTTCAGTCTAAGTAATGACGGGCAAATCTACAGTTCTAGTTTTGTGCAAAGTTTTGTCAAAGTGTATCTGAAGTTAATTTGAGGCTTCAGCAGTCTGATTGGGTCAAATGAAGTGGATATCCTCCAGACTAACAATCATATTAGAGCAAATTTTCTTCTGAAGGGAGAAACACAGTTAAGGGAAGCACAGAGGGAGAAGTTCTCCAAAAAATACTTAATGTCATGGGTTACTGGGGAGTAAAATTATATTTTAAAGTGCGTGTTCTGCATTTTTGGCATTATTAGTAAAAGTACTAAGAACAGTAAGTGATAAAAATAGAAACATAATTGTATTAAGGGTGCTTTCACACCTGAGCTGTTCAGTCCCAAACATGGAAGTCTCGTTTTGCTTCCAAGTGCACCAGAGTTCAGTTTGCTGCAGGTGAGAACGCAGAAATGCATTCTGGGATGAATTTCAGCGGACACGGTAGTATCAGGCTTGAAAAATGTCTCATGGACGTGTGGTCTGATGGTGAAGTAAAGGCACTTATGGAAATATGGTCAGACGATCACATGATACAGATGCTTATGGCTACACACACACAAGAAAGGAAGTCTTTGAATTATTTATAGACAGAATGGTGGCTAATGGATTAATCCCCACAGGCGCAGAAGTGAAAAAAAACTCCGCCAACAATAAATTAAAGTCAGCGACTTTGGCAGCAAACCAAATGAAAAATGCAACTTCACCACTGAACCACACCAAGTCCACCAGACTTTATATTTGATATATTAAGATGATTCCTGATTTCATTGTGATGATGGTTGGTGATATCCGTAGCCCATTTGAGTGGCGGCCCACTCAGCTCATTACTTTTAATTAGCTCTACCTTTTAGGGACCACTTTGTACTTTAACACCCTAGGAGCTGTGTGTCAACAGTTATTTACGCCACTTAAAATATGTAATGCTGCCAAAGCAGGAGAGCATGTAGACGAGGCTGTTACTGAAAGGTGAAGAGCAGGGATCAATTAAATAATGTTGTTAAATTGTTGAAAGCACATGTAGTGGATAGAGAGTCAAGTGGAAAAATTGAAATAGCAGAAAGATACTTTTAATCTTTAGTTTTGCACTATTTCTGAATTCTTTGTACTCTTTTTTTGACAGTAACATGATTTTATTGGGTATTTGTGTAGTTCACTGGTTGTGCATGTGCAGTGACAGTAAGCTACACATCAAACATTTCGTCAGGATCCCACAGGTTTTTCTGTGGCACTGGGTTTGGCTCTGTTCTCAAAGTGTTCTCTCAGCGGGTGTCATTAGTGTTACAGAACTAAAGGAGGTCAGTTGTTTTATTCACGTCAGTTCTTCCATCTGGATAGTAAAATAATTTAAGAGAGGATGTTGATAAACCAAAGGCGCGCCTGTTAAAAATATTTCATATAGCATCACCCACAGCAGGCAGAAATCTCCTTTAAGTGAATCTGTACCATCACAGACTGATTCAACTACCAGCTAATGACATCATATCAGTGCTGCTATACAAAGTTTCTGCTCTACATTGATTGTATTTGCTTCACTTTCTAGAATTCTTTCTGCCTTTTCACCTTCTCTGTCTTGAATACCCAATATTTGTATATACATAATAATCCTTTCACCCTGTGCTGGCTGAAAATAAAATGAGAACAGAGGAAAAAGTCTCCTGAAGGTGCGATTTTAGCTTTTCATTCCATCTTCAATTTCTAAGAAAGGGTTTTGCTTTTGCAGGTAAAAAAGAAATAAAAAAAGGCTCTCAGCTCTTAAATGCAAAGCATCATTTCCAGGATCTATTTCATTTTGATAAGTCTGCCATTTCAGAAGCACTTTCCCACCCTGTTCCTTGTGCTGGCATAAAAAGGAGACTTGAATTACATTCGCACAGAGGTCCTTAACCCCAATTCTGGGCTGTCTAAGTGACTGCCTGAGTCGATTTGCACCAGGTGGGTCTCTCAAAGCGGAGCTCATCTGTCGACAGGAACCTTTGTCAATTGCAAGACCTCTCAAACGTCAAGTCAGATTATGTTGTCCTGCTCTTCCTCCTACACATGGATAGCATCCTTTAAATTCCTACTGTTGTCAGAGGATTGTCATGTGCATGCATGTGATAATACACTAATTAACTGCACAGGAAAACAATCATTCAAATAATTTGAAGTACATTCTGAAGATACATTCTTTTTTTTATTTATGTTTTCTACCACGTCCCAACTTTGTATGTGTTATTGCAGGTTGTGTTATAACAATCCTTTGGCCAAAGTTGGTTGGCAACTAACAAGCGAGGACAAAATAAAAAAAGTTTTAGCTACAAAGCCCTGCAAGATGGGTCTGTTGACAAGACCAAAGTTATTAGCAGTTACTGTCAATGGTACATCTCACGTTAAACACCTTTTAGTAGAAAAAGCTCAAAGCTAACACGGACAGTCCCTGAAGCCCAGCAGCATCGAGCTTACTAGCTTCTGGCTTATCTAGCTGTGCGTCAGCAGTGATGCAGGGGTTGTGGTGAAGAAGCAGCTGAGTCAGAAGGCGAGTCCATCTATGTTTCAACACTCACCTCGGGCCATGACCTTTGGGTAGTGACTGAAAGAATGAGATCGCGAAAACAAGTGGCCGGACTTCATAGGGTTGCTGGGCTCAGCTTTAGAGAGAGCGTGAGGAGCTCAGACGTCCAGACGGAGTTTTGAGTCGAGCCGCTGCTCCCTCATGTCTTGAGGAGCTAGTTGAGGTGGTTCGGGCACGTCCAACTGGTAAGAGGCCCTGGAATGCCTTGCTTAGTCTGCTGCCCCCGTGACCCGCCCCCCGGATAAGCAAAAACAAAAAAAGATGGATGGATGGATCAGAGTCCATGTAAAAGAAACTCAGATTGCATCTAACTGCTGCATTTATGAATAGCATTTGAGAGTCACCACTGAAGCAGAGATAACAGAGGAGGAGGAGTGGGTACAGACAATGATGTTGGCGTTCACTGGAGACTATTGGACTTTACTCAGCAGTCACATTTACCTCAAGGTGCACTATTTTGATCAGCAGTAAAAAGCAGTTCCTTGTGTACAGTTTTATAATATTTAAAGCTAATAAATATTTTTTTTTACAATGGATGACATTTCTGTCTATGATATGAATGGGGTCACACAGGGTGTCTGTGAAGCCTAAATGTGTGACTCGTTAAAGAGGACAGAATGAATGTCAGAAGCCAACAGTCGGCCCTCAGACAGTAAAACCAGTCAGGTCTGTATTTGTGTTTGTATGGGAGGAGAAGGGGTTTCAAATGATGTCACTGAGTTTACCTTCAAGACCATACACACACACACACACACACACGCATGTCCCAAACCTTTACCACAGCTGCATTGGTCATAAAAACACACTCCCAGGCGGCCAGCTCGGGCCTACTCATGCACATCATGCACACCTGCCCTTAACAACAACAGAAAGGTCGACACACACACAAGAACACACACAGACACTTATATTTGACCAACAGTGGACTATAATTCATCTCTCTTTTTCTCTAGTCAGTTTTAAAAAACTACTTGAAAATCTAGTCCCACAATAATACTGCCAATGTGCTATTAAAAAAAAACATGGCCACTTTAATTGACAATAAAAGTGGCCATGATAAAATAAAAATAAAAATTAAGGTCGTGTTTGGATAGAAATGGAAAGTGAACACACCCACAGAAACACACAAACACACACGTGTACTGTACAAACATCAACACCTCATGCTCAACAGTGTTCCTTTTGTATCTTGGAAATGTCTTGAGGCAGTGTAAAGTAGTAAAACTTTCCATTAGGCCAGACGCTAAACAGGGCCGTGTTCATAAATATAACATTTCCAGTAAGTCTTACTTCCTAATGAGTTTTCTGCACTTGATCTATCGTTCACAAATTGAGACTAAGTTTAAGTCCTGAAAACAGCTTTAGACTTGATTATGGCATTTAGCTCATCAGCAGCTGGAAACATGTAAGTGTCCCTACAGGCAATGTCATCTGAGGCCACGCTCTGAAGGAAATACAGAGCCACATAAAGTAGGCAGCTGCACTGCAATGTTTATGTCTGATTGTCGTCATTCCTTGCACCTCTTATGCGGTGTCATAATAACCAGTACAAACCTCCCATTAATAACCCCCGACCCAGCATGCAATCATTGGAAATGTCACAACACTGATGAGACTGTGTGAGTGTCTTTGGAAAGAATCTCAGTTTTTACTTATTTCTGATATCCTGTATGGAACATCACTGAGTAAACAAACAAGGCATCAGGACACGGTCAGTGTGGGACGGGACTAGTTTCAGAATTCACACATGCAGGGTCTCATCCTTCTGTGAGAAGTTCATCATCCGGCCTGGAACCAACTTTGGAGTGTGTGTGAAACTAGTCCATCGTAATCAATCATGAGGAGTGCTCCTTTAGTGTACACGCTGCTCGGCTGTTATGATGCTAATTCCCGGTTAGGAAACATGACATGCCTTCCAGTTACTACACAATGTTAACATGACCTTGGCCTTGAGAGCAGAAAAGAGCAGAGACGTAGGAGGAGAGAGACAAAGAGTAAACAATGTGGTCATGCCAAAATAAACTGCTGATGTGATAGGGAAGTGTTAACCCTTTGCTGTGTTGTGTGTTGTTGTGTTTACAGAGGCATTCAAGGGAAGAAATGCGGGACCATCATTGTGAAAGCAGAGGAGCTGAACAACTGCAGGGTGAGGATGGATGTACACTCCCTGAAAAGTCTCTGTTTCCCCGGGTTTCTTGTCTTCTCTGTGTATTTCTCCTCTGCCTGCTTCCTCTGGCAGGACATTTGTATCGAAGGATTCAAAGCGCAATAGCTGAGAAAACTTAAGTCTGAGTTTTGAGTATAAACAGCGTGTCTATTTACATACTAAAAATTAAAATGGCTAGAGAGGCCCTGTTGACCTTTGTTTGAATTTTGGAATAATTTATTTTTAAATATTTTAAAGCTTGACACTGAAATTCTTCAGCAGTGGCTGCGAAAGATTGTTATCTGACTCCACATTTCTAATAAATCCAGAACATAATAAAGGCCAGAAGTGGAAATTTATTGAATAAAGCTAAATGAAATAATTCCCCAAATTAGCAACATCTTCCTTTCTAAAGACATATTCTGCTTCAATCAATATTTGCTGCCATCAGGCCTTTCAAAACAACATTTTTCAAAAAAAACAGTTTGCTCTCCTGCTTGCCACACACACACAAGATCGGCACAGAACTATAGCAGCAATCTAACAACACCGTAAATCACATTTATGTATTATTTAATCCAATGAAACACTGATGTGTATAACTGACTACACCCCTTAAAATACTGTCAGTAGAATAATAGATGATAAAAAGTAATTTCAACCCCCTCAGTTGGTAAAACAGAGAAAAAGCATGATATATTTTTTCAGTTGATGAAATATATGAAAAGTTAATTATTAGTTCTTCTTCTTCTCTATTTGTGTTTTACTAGCTGTTCTCATTTTTTCATCTTTAATCACCAGTGTCCTTTTTTTCCAGCTCAGCACACATTTAATCATTATTGGAGCGCCATAGCATAGCAGCAAAACACAGTCTTTTAAGTCAACAATAAAAGGCAGCTATTGGATTCAGTCATTATCAAAGCAAAAGGACTCCTTTCTGAACTACTTGGCTCCTGCATTCATCAGGCACACGCAGTGAAAGCCGCTGGAGAACAAAAAGAAATACAAACTTTTCCAAAAATAGCAGCCTGAGTAGATCAGACATAATTATTCCATCTGCAAAAAAATGCTGCATTCAAAGGGAAATACGGGCTGCAGATGTGACCTTACAAACAACACAACATGTATTTTTTAATTGGACTGCTGCTGGTTCTGCATGTGTAAGCCGTATGCTTTCCATATCAGTTTTTATTCAGAGTTCTGTCTCTCCTCAACAGGAATCAGTGATGATGCAGTTCTGCGGCAACAAGCTTGACAAAAAGGATTTCTTCGGCAAGTCCGACCCCTTTCTGGTCTTCTACAGGAGCAACGAGGACGGCACGTGAGTCCCCTCCCCCTTTGCTCCTCCATTCTCCCCCCATCTTTCCTTTCCCCCTTTCATGTTGGGTTTAATCCTTCCTGCATCCAAAGGAAATTGGTTTCATCGATTTGCCTCGGATTAAAAAGCGTGCCGCCTGTTTAAGCACATGTGTGAATTACATGTTGAAATGTTTGTGTAGGTCGTGTGCACAGGTGTGAGTGTGTACGGAGGCTGGAATAATTGAAGTGCATTGGTAGGCTCTGATAGAAGCGTGTGTCTGTCTGTGTGTGTGTGAGTGTTCGATCCGGCTCTGTGGGCTCTCTTTTCCATCCTGCAGCGTGTGACAAGTCAGATAAGACCTTGTGCTCTGAGGGCAGAAGATACCAAGTCCACCTGCTAACCAACGGACTAATGAAATCACCTCTCTGCAGTGTGTGTTTGTGTGTATTTTTGTGCATGTGTGTGTCAGAGAAGTAGTCCACAGCCCTCCACTTTTACTCTCAGTTTGTGGAAAGTCCCTCTTTAATATTCCCTTTTCTATTTCTCAGTCTTGCCCTACAAATCAGTTTTTCTCCTTTTCTCTACCTCTCCTCGTCCGTCTGCAGGTTTACCATCTGCCACAAGACAGAGGTGATAAAGAACACATTGAACCCCGTGTGGCAGGCCTTTAAGATCCCTGTTCGGGCTCTTTGCAATGGTGATTATGACAGGTGAGTCTCTTTATAGATGTAAGATGTTATGGCAAATAAAATAGAATACAACAACCCAGGCAACCCTTTGAATCATCAGGGAGTTATTTTCAATATCAAACACCCTGAAAATGTCATGCAAGGTAATATGGACGACTGGTGATATAATGGATGCTGCTGCAGTGTCTTACGGCTTCTTCACACACACACACACACACCAATATATTACACTGTATGAGGTAAATAAGGCACAGAAACTTGTGTTTTACACAGAAATACAATGAGAGTTGGACAGACATTTAACTGTTTGCAATTATCATTTGACTAGTTCAAGAGATAATGGTTGTTAGTATGCAAGAACAACGAGCCCCGACACTGTGTGCATCCAAACACACTCACTCATACAGCCTTTTTTTGTTTCCGGTGCACTGGGGAGAGTAATAAAATAAAAAGAAGAAAAGAAACGTTTTTGTCAGTGGTGTTTCACTGCCGGTTAAATATTCTCCGAGGGTGAGAAATGTATGCACTGTATTTGGTGAGTACATCCAGTTTGAATGAAAAATGTATGAAGCTCGACAGTAAGTAGAAATATTATTGCATTTGGCAGTTTCAGCAGGAAGACAGTGATTTGGCAGAAAGAAATAGTCTGTTATTACGTTATATTTTGTGGCAAAACAAAGCCTGGATGTATGATGATGCTGTTTGGGTGTCCTTCTGGAAATCTCCTCTACTGGCTTGTTTTCTATTAGGATTATTTAATCTTCGTCAGTATAAATTCCAATGGGGGTGATATTTCTTCTCATCCTACAGAGCAGCATAGTGTTTCCACTTCTGCAGTCTTATCTAGGTGACATATTCAGGTGTATTTACACTGAGTTTACATTTAGTTCACTCGTCTCCAGAGAGAGCAGGTAGACTGCTTTAATCCACATGTTATATGATACTAACATGAACAAAAGGCATTTATTTCAATTTATTATGGTACCACAACAAATGTTAACCCGCCTTTAAAGACAAACGCAATCTCTCTGGTGGGTTTAATAGGTTCATGATCGTAATTGCTCTTTCTCCACCTCAGTATGAGTGTGGTACGTGATTGTGTGGCTGTTCTTTCAGCATTCAGAGAATAGGAAAACTAGGAACTCATTAGTAAAATTGGCAACAATATGCTTTTGACTGGGGGCAGGTATTTGTTACTCTGATTTATGAAACCTCTTAGATAGATGGTAGAAACTGTCGATTACAAATTATATTCTTATAAGTTGCTTATTTATTGAGGTAATGTAATTTTTTAAAAGTTATTAATTATCTTGTAATTAGTTTCTGTGTTGGTTCGTCTGTTCGTAACTACTGGCCCTATTTTCATGAAACTTGATGCACGAACCAACAACATTTTGGAGGTGATCAGAATCACGAAGCAGAAAAACATTGATTTCTCTGTTTAGCTGACCTGCTGAACTCTGACTAAAAAGTTTCTTGGTTACATTTGCAATTAAATGGAATTAGTCACTGAATCCTGCCTCTGCATTCCCTCTAATTAGTGCAAAATAATATGGTTCTTTCCGGGAAACATCATGCAGATTATTAAAAAAAACAAAAAACAGTATATTGATGTTTTATATTGATGTTACATTGAACTTCAGCTCTTTAGATTATTCTGCATCACTTAGAAATCCCTCGTCAATGGGGACACGGTTTACTTCAGATGGGAGAAGAAGTCTGAGTGTGTCCGTCATGTGTGTCTTTTTCTGACGGCTGTGTAGTGAAAAAGGCACAAAGAAGCAGACCACAGGATTTAGCTTAGCTCAGCTAACAGACTGCTGCATTGATCTGAAGTTTGGTCCAATAAGCTTATTAAAGGAGTTGAGTCTTATCAATGTGGGGAAGTCACAGTGGACCGCACATACAGTTACACACACACATCCAAACACACTGAGTCTTTCTCTCTGCAGCCTGGCTGAGGAGATAAGAGGAGCTCAAGCTGGCAAACAATAGAGAACTGTGTTTCCACTGATAGGTGCTGTGATGGACCTGTGTTCACCACACACACACACACTCACACACACACACATGCAGTGAGAACACAAGATTAACAAGTGAAATCACTGTCAATTTCCTGTCAGCACATCAAAGCTCGGAGTGAGCCGATGCCTCCTGCTAAGATTTGGCATAACAATGACTTAATGAGACACACGCCCATAAACACATGCATGTACACACACATTAACACACACACAGAGCATACATGTTTCATATGGGAGCCCTCAGAGAATATTTAACCGGCAGTGAAACATCACTGTCCATAACGTTTCTTTTCTTCTTTTTATTTTATTACCCTCCCCAGTGCACAGGAAACAATAAAAGGCTGTGTGAGTGAGTGTGTTTGGATGCACAGTCAGCCTGTACAGACTTTATGCAGACAAAGGTAAAAATGAATGAGAATAAGCTGTTTATGTGGTCAGCTCTGGTTTCTCTGGAGCAAAAAAGAGTCTCCAACCAGCCAACACATTCATCAGTATAAGCCAGCCCGTTCCTACTCCTTACCTTTATTGCTTCCTTTCCTCTAACATGCATCTCGCTCTCTAAGCAGCTTTAAGGCTCATTAATGCTGCTTTGTGCTTCCACTTCTTCTCTTATTGAAAGATGAGGAGGATGTAAAAGTGCATTCTTGGCTCAGGTTTTTGAATTAGGTACCATTTGTTTTAGAAAGCTGTGCAAGCTTTAAAGCAATTACATTTAGTTCAGAACAACAACAAGATTCTACATGACAAAATAGGTAGTTTGTCGATATCACCCATAACGACACGTGAGTGTTTAAATGAGCCATACGAATGTTCTGCGGTTTGTGGTACAGAGTGGAGCAGTGCATTGTAGAAATAGCAAACACATCATTATACAGACACGTATGGTTCACAGTTGGCAGTTTCATTGAACTTAGGCAACCAAACCGCTGATCTAGGTTTAGGGCAAAAAACTTCCTGGTAAGATGTTATGAAAGACGGAAGTTTGAAAGTTTAAAAAGTAAATAAATGAACATAAATCCTGCAATTTTTTATATTTTTTTATTTTGCTGGTCTAAGCATCCTATATGGTCATTTTTGAGGGGAGACCAGTCCCGAAGATTTATAAAAACTAAAAACTTTTACACAGTCAAATTGGACCTGGCTCTCAAAAAGACGACCTTAATCGACTGAGGATACGAGCACTATAGGCTGTTGTCACTCCGTCTGTCTTTTATTTATTTTCTGTCAGTTTTGAGTTGTTTTCACACCATCCTCCTCCCCCTGCTCGCTCTCTGAGTGCCTTTTGCGCCGTCTGTTATAATTCAGTGGGTTCTATTATCCATCGGCCTCACCCGTCTCGCTCTCTACGTAACGCTCTCCTGCTTTTGTCAGGGAGAAATGACCCTCCTGTTGAAGATATTGCTAGATGGGAGTGATAGCGTGGCGTATCTGCCTCTTGCAGACTATTCTGTTTTTTTCCCCCATTTCCTTGTATGCTATAATGGGATGCAGAAATAGATGTATTTGGAGATGAGAAGAGCCAATACCGGAGGCAAATGCAATGACAGGCAGACAGTGTGTTGGAATAAAGATAAGCTGCAGAATGGATCTGCGTCTTTTTAATGTCTCCGTGACAACAATGAAAAAAGAAATTAGCATTCTTCTGATCAAGTGTTAGACACAACATCTATGTATATTTTATAAAGTACAGAAGAGCTTTTTAGCACTTTGAATGTCAGTATACTAAGTTAGTTTGGTTGTTGTCTGGAGAAAATGTTTCCCAAATCCCTTTTCTTTTCTTGTAAATGTGGAGTGGAAGTATCTTTCACCTTCTAGATGTGTTACAAATACGCAGAGGAAACATAAACTGACTCATAATTCAGGAAAATAAAATGAACCTGTCTTTTTAATCTGATCCTCATCCTGTGCTTCTCCCAACAGAACAATCAAGGTCGAGGTGTACGACTGGGACAGAGATGGAAGGTAATTCCTGTTCCTGATTCTGTTTTCTTTGCCCACTTCTATTCTACATCATTATTCTTCTGGGACATACTATGTTTTTATATGTTCACACCCCTGCTGTTTGCAGTGGTGGAATGAAACTAAGTCATTTATTTAGGGACTGTACAATTCTGAGGTATTTCCACATGTGTAACTCTATACTTCTACTTCACTACATTACAGTACATTTAGCATTTATGGGCAGGATTTAACATGAAACAATATGATACATTAAAAATGATTAAGCATGTTTATGAATTAGACCACATAAAAGTATATTAAGTAGTCAAAATCAACCCTACCTTGCTGATTACATAATACACAAAAAATAATACACACAATACACTGATTTTGGAGGGGAAAAAAGATCTGAGTGGGTCCATTCTGGATGACGAGTACTTTTACTTTTGATACTTTAAGTACATGTTGTTGCTGATCATTTTGTACTTTAACTCAAGTAAGTTTTGGATGTAGGACTTTTGCTTGTAGTGGAGTAATTTCGCAGTGTGGTATCAGTACTTTTACTTAAGTAAGGGATCTAAATACTTCTTCTACCACTGGCTGTTTGTTACTTTGCTGCAGAAGTGTAAATGAAGCTTTAGTCCGTGTTCAGACAGATAAAAAAAAAAAAATCAAACTCAAGCTTCCTGGATCAGATTTAGGTTTTGTCTACCTGAAGCAACCCCTATTGTATTTTCAAAGGCAGGGCTACATTTATGCTGCATGTGCACTGCATGGTATGGCACGGCTCTATTCACCTCCACTGGCCCTTTTTTGGTTGTTCCTTAGCAAAGGTTGTGAGAATACCTGGAACTTTATTGTTAAAAGATTTTAACTCAGTTGAAGTGATACTACAACCCTGATTCCAAAAAAGTTGGGACATTGTCCAAAACATAAATGAACAAATAATTTGCAAATCCTTTGTCATAGCTTCATGAGCTGCTCACCTGGATTGGCTCTCAGGTAACAGGTGCACCTCATTAAGAGTTAATTAGTGGAATTTCTTTCCTTCTTAATGTGTTTGAGAGCATTAAAGCAAATATGGCTACTTTAAAGATTCTAAAATATTAAAAATATTCTGGTTTGTTTAACCTCTTTTCGTTTCCTACATAATTCCTCATGTGTTCTTTCATAGTTTTGATGTCTTTAATATTAATCTACAATGTAGAAAAATAGAATAAATATAAAGAAGAAAGAATGAGAAGATGTGTCCAAACTTTTGACTGATACTGTTCATTTGATTGAAAACTGTACAAAGCAAAGAATATTTCATGTCGTACACGCAGTCAATTTAGATTTTGATGTATTCTGTTATTTATATTTTAAACTGCATCCCAACTTTTTAGGGTTGTAATCACAAATGAATAGGCAGAAATACATTCCAGTGTCACTTCATAGCTTCAACAGGTTTGTTTCATGTGTGAGACTAATGTAATCCAAGTCACACATAATTGACACCAGTCTGTGTTTTCAGTAGGTAAGAAGTTCTGGTGAAGGATCGTCACAGATTGACTGCTTAATGATGAGTCTGGATTCTGGCTGCTGACAGTCAGACAGAAAGAAAGAGGAGTGACATTTGTCAAACTGTAGTTGAACAGGGAGTTATTTCTCTCTTCTTTATGCTCTGGAGTCTATTCAGTGTCACTCTTCATCTAATAGCGGGAACACATTGACATTTTGGTGAAATGTTTTTCAATGGGGCTGAGAAATGCTAACAACTTTTAACAAGCTGTTGGGTTGAACTGAGTTTTAGTGAGTCTGTGTACATTAAGCTGTTTGGTGTCTTCTTTTCTCGTTTTTGAGTTGCTTTCATATTCCCTAACTATGAACTCTCACTTTCAGTCACAGAAGTGATCTTTTTTCCATGAAACACTTTGTTTGCTACTCACTCATCTCAGTTTGACAATGTTGTTTTTCGTTGCTGCATGTTGGGATTGTCACTGATTTGAGGTCTGTACGTGCTAACCTAAATAATTCAATGGAATATATTGTCAAACCATACTGTTGCTATAATATATTCCTTTTGTTCTCTCTCTGTGTCTTCACTCTGTAGTCATGACTTCATTGGAGAGTTCAGCACCAGCTACAGAGAATTATCCAGAGGGCAGAGCCAGTTCAACGTCTATGAGGTGAGACTGTGTGTGATAGTGCGTCTATTCTCCTCCTCAGACCGGTCAGCAGATCACACACACACACACACTGTTTAGTGCACTACCAATATATATATATATATGTATATATATGTATATGTGGAAAATCATGGAAATGTTTTATTCTCTCTCTCTCTCTCAAACACACACACACACACACACACACTGACAGACAGTTATGATGGATCGCTGGCTTATCTTCTCCAAGGAAGAGTCAACACTTCTTGATTAACACAGTACCACACGGAGGGGAGAGCACACAGGGGACTGTCATTTTAAACAGCTGCTGTTTGCCTAATAGCACTCAGATGTGCACACACACACACACACACACACACACACAGACAAAGGTGCACGCAGAGGCACATTGATAAGTATGTGAAGTAGTGAACGGATAGAAACACAAACACACAGTCATTTTGTGATATCTGACCTGTTTCTTGACCCTGGATTCCAACGTAAAGCTGGCAGTTAGAGAGAAGATGGCTTTGCATTGCAAAAGACTCTTTGTGTGTGTATGTGTGTATTACAGCCACGTTTCAATCATTGCACCTCTCCTCCAGAGCCAGACGCGTCCTTGTGTGTACCGGTTGAACCAAGGAGAAACGCATAAATCCACACATTTGTATGTTGTTTCCCTGAGGCCCTCTCTTTCTGTTTAACCTTGGCACAGTTAAATTACACCATAAAGCTCTGATTTAACAGCTCTGGTGCAGTGTTTGGGATTCAAACGGAGTTCCAGGTCTGTCTCTGGCTGTCACAACATCACAGGAGCAATTGTATGTTTAAATGAGCTCAGGCATCATTATGAGAGACAGAATCAAGTGAAGCCCAAGGCCAAAAAGTTGGTGTGTAAAGTTATGTATGTGTAAATACTAAAAGTTAAGTACAAGTATCTAAAATTGTACTTGAGTAAATGTACTTAGTTATATTCCACCGCTGCTCACTTGTGACAAACCCACAGAAATGATCAACAAACTCTGCCGTTCCTCTCATCTCTGAGGGGCGTTTAAGCATCTTTCAGCTTTCTTGTTTCCGGTCCAGAGCTTGAATGTTTGCTGTCTCATTGCTCTCATCAGGGCCATTTTCAACAGGTGGCAGCTGTTTCTAGTGAAAAAACTCTAAAAACCCAACCTACACCTGACTGCCAAGAACCAAAGGGCACATAAAGTTAGCAGCGAGTGGAGCATTTTGCAGCTAAAGAGCCAGATATTTCCCTCAGGAGGTGCCAGTTCTCCTTAAAACCCAGCCTTGTATAACGCAAAGGACAGGTTACGTTAAAGAACGAATGAATAAAAGTCATAACAGAGTTTCTTGTCTTTTTTTTAGGTGATAAATCCAAAGAAGAAGGGAAGGAAGAAAAAATACCTCAACTCTGGAACGGTAAGCAAATGTCCATCAATCATGAATCTTGTCCTTGGTACATGCAATAACTATACTACAGTAGCTCCACATGGGTACATCAATCATTCTGCTGAGTGTTTCATTTTGTGATTGAACCGCTCCCAAAGAGTAAGACGAGGTCCCATCAGAGGCAGCACCTGAAAGTGATTATCACTGACACAAAGCTCATTGTGGCCGTATCGCTTACAGGTAACGCTGCTGTCGTTCCTGGTGGACATTGAAGTCACCTTCCTGGACTACATCAAAGGAGGGTAGGTCAATGACCATGCATTCATTGAACACACACAGAGATGAGGGTTGTCGTCCCTTTAATGAGAAGTGACATGCTGAGTGTGCCAGTCCCTGTCTCGATAATAACCCCATCATGACTCAGTGTCTGCAATATGCCAAAGATAATGATCCCTCAGTGTGAGTGAATCACTTGGAAAAAGTCTACATTTGCATGTGAGAGAAGGACAGCGAGAGGTGGAGAGAGAGGGGGAGACTGGCAGATGGGCTGACCTGAAGTCAAGCACACAGGGCTCGGACTAATGTGTGTGTGTGTGTGTCCTTGTGTGTACTTCTTTATTGTGTTTTAGCACTCGCCCATGCCATGTGCCATCTCTCGCACTCCTGTGTGTGTCTGCGTACATGTGCTTGTGTACGTATGTTGCTCAGGAGGGTTGACCGTGTGCAACCAGGCATGGCGTGAACGCTCGCCTACACACTCTGCCTTCATTAGACTCACAGAGGGAGGGGAAATATCCATTTTGGTCCTTGTATTTATCCCATTCCTGCTGCCCTTGTCGCTGGGTTTTTTGGGTGCTATGAAAAGTCTGCTGGCATTTCTAGGATTTTTCGATAGGTGAAGTTTTTGCTTGACTTTGAGGGTGGAAAAAAAATCTTGTTGTTGTTCTCTCTGTGACAAACTAATAAGAAAACAACACAATCTATTTTCTGACTAGCTTTTTTTCTCTCCCAGTGCTGTTGCTCATTTCAGGAGGATTTAAACACAGCTCGCAGCAGAAGGGCAAAAAGCCAGACCGAAATTGCTTGAGCCAATGAGAGGATTATCCAAGTCTTGTTACGCTCGAATGTCTTCTCCTTGCACCACAACTGATTTAAAGGACATGGTCTGTAAAGCCGACCTTAAAATGTGATACATTGATTAGTTGGATGTTGATGTTGTTGTAGGTAGCACACAGCGGAGCCCGACCGAAACTGGATTTATCAGAGCGATGCCGATACTGGTTTTTGAAAGGGAAAAGCCATCGATAACAGATATAGTTCTAAATCACTTCAGGCTACATTTTCTGTTTTATATATTGGATACAAAGAGTTTTCATAACGGCACATAATGGACAGCGTATACACTGATACTGCTCTGCCTTTGACAGGCCAATATCAGCCAATAATATCAGTCAACTGATGTATCTATGAGGCTCGAGTCCACAGCTTTTCAGATACATCTAAATCTCCACTCACACTTAGGAAAATGCCTTTAATCAAAATGTTTTCTGTATAAAAACTGTTTACTATAAAGCAAAAATGTTCAGCATCTTTACACTAACAATGTATCAAATGACTACTACTGTCCCTCAGTGTGATATCTCCTGAATTATTTATCAGTCAGCTCAGTACTTATTAAAACCCCAGGCATGAATTTTATGACAACATTGATTCATATACAGAAACTGCTAGAATTCATTACAGTCGAGACCTTCTGCTGTTTGACCTCTGACCTCTACCTGTTATTCAACACGTACACAGGACAGTGATTTATATACTTTACTACTGAGTGCAGTTGCAAAGCACTGTATGACCGTATAATGTATGAGGCAGTCAGGACCATTTGTTGTTCACTAATATTAATCATGACATGAGTTTAAACATTGTGAAGATTAAGTCACAAAACAGCCTTCTGATTGACAGCCCATGGAAACCCATTTCAATGTGTCAATGTGATGGGAAAAGGTCCTTTAAGTCATTATAAAGAGTTAGTATCTCATAATACTGACTTAGTATTTCAAAATAATGAGCTGTCTCAAAATAATGATTAACAGAAAATATAACAGTTTTCATGAAAACTCTAAATTTACAAAAATAATGACTTATTTACCTTGAAATAGTAACTTGGTATCTAAAAATAAAGACTCAATCTTGCAAAATAAAGAGAAACTTTCTCAAAAAAATGATTTTCTTATCTTGAAAAAGTGGTAGAGTATTTTAAATAAGTAACTTATTGCAAAAATAATGTCTTAATATCTAAAAAAAAAAAAAGATATGACTTGGTACCACAAGATCCTCAAAAATATAGTATCTTAGTAACTTTTAAGAAAATTTGAGATGCTGAGTCATTAATTAGAAATCAGCAAGTCATTATTTTGAGATATTTAGTTAATAATTCGAAAAGGTTTATCATTACAATGAGTTTCAGGATCTTTTTTCAATATACAGGAATACCTTTCATTTTTAATCTTGTTTTCTTTTACTGGAACAAATGGGCTTTCACAGACAGCAAACATTACAAACTGTCTGTAAAAAGCACTTATTAGACTGGACAGACAGTAACCTGACCGTAATGACTCATGAGAAGGTAATATACAGTAAATGTGCACATAATGTGAACCCTCACCACAATAAACCCCTGTGAAAGCCCAATTAAAATAAATCACTTTGCAACTATGAGCACGGATCAATAATGTATTGATTGACAGGGCATGAGGGATGCACTCTGTGTGAGATGGAGTCAGATATTAGATGGAGCTTCTGTACAGATTTAAGGCGACGGGAGAGAAATAGAAGTTAAAATCAACAGCATGACAGTGAGGTTTTCATTAGTACGCTGATGCATGTTATGGTCATGATGGTCGAGCTCATCAGAGTGACAGCATGTGTGAGAGCTGTGTGTACTAACACCACGTGTCCGGGCATCTGTTTACTCGCTCTGTCGCTCGCTGCTAATGGAGAATTCCCGTCTTTGAGTCTCCCTCCACACAGAGCAGGTTCCCAGCAGCACCGTCAGTCACAGAGCACTCTGAAACTCCCAGGAAGAGGCTTTTTTTCTTCCTTTTTTTCTTTTTTTGGCCGTGCTTTGGGAGTGTGAGCCGGGTGCTGTTACACGCTTGTGTGGCTAAATGAAGTGCCAAGTGCTGTCTCACTGTTTGAAACCTAAATGGACTGTAATGGTCCAGTTGCATTTCCTCCAATTGCGTAATGGGCAGACTGTGTATTTGTGCAGAGACACACGCACTCACAAACATAAAGGTAAACACACCCCAGCTTGCACAATCCCTCGAGGGTCTTTAATCTTTCCGGACTGGCTACAAAGGTTTCCTCGAATCTCTCCTCTGCTCTTCTCCTCTGATTGACAGCTCGTTTTGCAGCTTCAACCCAATCAGCTAATTGTTCATTTGGACCTAATTAGGAACATGATCTGCTGGTAGAATTAGCATAAATGACTAATTTGAGAAGGCTCCGTCTCAATCCGGAGAGCATCGCTGCTCTTATTCTTTTCTCACTCCCTTTGATAAAGCGTTAGTACCGCCCATGGATTTCAACAAAGAGGCCTCTATTCATGAGCCGGAGGATAAAAATGAAGAATTGTTGGCTATATCTTTCATTTTGAGTTGTGCCTTTGAAGGCAGCGCTGTCACTCACAGTGACAGATATTGTTTCCCTCTTGTTTTGGTTGGTGAATTGAGTATTGAAACCAGAATAGAAGCAGGAGGGAACTCTGCTTGTATTGAAATCATTGTGAGAGGTTATCATTAGATAGATAGAGGAGTCAGAATCAAGACAAAGATATGGAGAAAATAAAAAAAATCTTTAAAAGGCACCCAGGCGTTTTATACTTAGCAAATTAACAAACACTGACTAAATCAGTGTTTAGGTTAATCTGAATGAATGCAGGTGTTTATCTCTCCTCTCCTCTCCTCTAGCCAGATGGACAGTGTCCAACCAGCAACATCTGTTTGCATATTACCAGGAGAGGTCACATCACACAACCTCTGATGCCGTTTTTAGGCCACTCAGTGCACTCATGCATACGTTTCCCTCTGGCACTTCAATATAAGAGGAAAGGAGACTTCTTGTGAACATTTTTGAACATTTTCTTCTCAGATAGAAAATTTTCACTTTGAAGATGAGAAACTCCCATATGGTGAACTTGAGACTGGCTGTCAGGACTGTAATGTAGGTTTTCAGTATTTGTCCTAAATGTTGATTATTATTCAACAGTTTCTCTTGTATTCAAAGTATGATTTTCCTTGGTTTTCTAAAGGCCTTTTCACACTTCAGGGCCATGATGAATATACAACACAAGGTGGGCAATTAATTTGCGGCTTTCCCAGTCTATACATCCATGCATACAACAGACAGCCAATAAATTAAGTCAATAAATAACTTGAAGGAAACATATTTGTGGTATGGGCTATAGGAGGGACAGTACAATAAGAACCATAAAAGAAAAACAGCAGGAGGAACAACAGTCACTTAAAATGGGTACAGTCTGTGTTCAGAAGCTTAATTGCAGAAGTGAAAAAGAACTTGTAAACGATTTGCTCTCTGTCAGGGCACATTGTAACGTCAGCCTGGAGGATTTTGGTTGAAAAAATGATTCTGCCCAAGTCCCTCTGCTGAACTCGAATAATCTTGGAGAGCACTTTTAGAGACACACAAACTCTGCTTTTAAAACGGTTTTTCACAGACAATCCGTGAAACAGATAAAAGAAAACGTTAACAAGCCTTAAGTTACAACAGAGATTACTATAGAGAAGTATTTGATTATATGGTCACAGGTTGCATTTACAGTAGAATGTATACTGTCTCTGAAATAGAAAGCATATTGCTAATATTACTTTCAGAGTTACAACAAAATACAAGGAAAGAAACGGCCTGATTGTGCTAAATGATATGCATGGTGTTTATCAGTATTATCTTGCTCCAGTAGTGACGGTTGCCCTGCTGCAGGAGAATGTCAATAGATGTGTGCAAGAGATAATCTCTTTGCAGTCGAGAAATAAGATGAGAAAGAAGATTTAGTAGAGACATTATCATGCAGCCTGTTCAGTCTGCAGGAAAGCTTATTTGAATTTAGTGTGCAACCTCCTCATCAGTCCAACCCCTGCTGTGCGGTATTTTGTCATATTGGTTCCTAGCTGAGTCACTGCAGGCTCCAACAGCGGGGGCAGATCAGGGACTGACAGAAAACCAGCTGGTAAAGTGGCATTCCCCCTTCACCCCAAACACACTATTAAATACTGTATGTACTACACAGGCTGACTCACACACACACTGTCCAAACAGGACAGTTACACAGCCTTTATTGTATGTATTGTTCTGTCTCCAAGACTTTATCCAGATCATATATAGTACAAACTGTACAGAGACTCCACTGGCTCCAGAGAGAAGTCTGATTGTATAGAAATCCAGAAGAAAATGACCCCATTTCTGAATAGATTTTTTACCTCAGTTAACATTGTACCAATGAGTTTATGATCTCAATTGCAAGTTTCAAGTATTCTTCATTACAGCATTGTATTCATTCAGTAAATGATGGTGCCATTTAGAGTAGAAACAGATGGTAAAGCAGAGTATGGGTGTGGCTTCCTTGTGAAGGACAGGTCAGTACCGAAGTAAACTGTAGATTGGGATACACACGTAGCAATGCTTATTACTTACATAGTACTATATACATTTAAATAGCTGTGAACTTGTTTTTAGAGTATTGTCCGCCATAGAACTTTGACCCTTTCCCAATGTGTTACAGTTAATTAAAGTTAATTGGAACATTTTAGTCGCCAAAAATGTATTTTTTTTTATCATTCTGTTGCACTAAAAGACAGTCTGAGGTATCTACTGTTCATTTACTCCCGCAGGTACATTTTGTTGAAAGCCTGTTTTTTGCTTTCCAAAATTAACATCTCAGTTCATGTCATTAATTTCAATTATAGATGCATTTTTCTAACCCAGCGAGCATTTGCACTGATAATATAGGAGGCTTTTCACACCTGAGCTGTTTGGACCAGTTTAAATGAACCCTGGTGCAATTTTGTTCGTAACGTAAATGGACTCTGTTCAGAGTGCAGTGCAGTCTGAACCAAATGAAGGATGCAAACCAAAGCACAGCTCATTCTGTGTGGAATTTGGGTGGAAAGCTGGAAAGTAAAAGCACTTATCAAAATATGGTCAGGGGTTCACAGAACACTGACAAAAACACCAAGATCTTCAAATTATTTAGAGAAAGAATGACGGCTAATGGATTAAATCAAACCAGACTTTATATGTAAAAGAGACCTTAGTGTCCTCCTCCCCTGCTCCACCATCTCGTCCTAATACTGTCAAAATGCTAAATATGAGACTTTAAAATTGTAGTCCAGACAGGAATGGGTGACATCACTGCTGTCTACAGTGTGTGGTGTGTGCTGTTTGAGACAGACAGAGAGATACCAGGAGGTAGACTGTATGGGGAGTGAAAGTAAAAGTAAACAGACGTCTTCAGTGTGCAATCAAAGCACAGGGGCACACAGCCAACCACTACTCACTGCAGCTGCCCAGCATGGTGTTGGTAGAGGGTGCGCCTCCTCTCTGACACATACTGTGCAAAATAGGTTAGCAACACAAACCAGAGAGGCAGATTTAAGGAATAAGAGAGAGTATAAAGCAGTTAGAAATGACTATGCTCTCTTCCTTTATTTTTTGAAGCCGGTGAAACTTGATTCTGTGTGAATTATTTCTGCTGAAGCCAAAGGTTCAGGTAAATCTGCCAAGAGGTGGGTTGCAGCCATTTGAGACTGGACATGATAAAGGTGGCCTTAAAAGGGTTGGAGAAGTTTCAGTGTGCCTTCAGGACACAGTATGATAAGGTTTTAAAGGCGTATTGAGCGCACAGCTCACCGCCCTCTGCTGAAGCCCAACCAAGTGTGTCTCTGAACAGTCCTTATCACACCGGCCACAACATTTAGCTGCCTTCCTGGCTGGAACCTGTTCTGCAGGGATGCTTTGCTGCAGATCTCCTCTTGCTGTTTAGGTGATTTTTTGTCTGTGTGTGTGTGTGCGTGCGTATGTGTGTGAAGAACAGGAATGTGTTTACCTAAGTTAAAAAAAAATTATTAAAGTATAATGCATTTTTAGACAGTGCCGGTAGCCTAGGTTGACATCTTCTATATGATAACTGAGAAAATAAGGAATAAATAAAATAATAATGAAATAAATGAAAAGCCAAATATACATCATCACTGTTTCAGTCAGTTGCTGACCATTGAAAGACATTTTAAATTAAAAATTTTAAATCACGCCAAGCAACATTTCTGCATTATATATTGTGTCAAAAAGTCATCAGTCATCTGTATCAAATCTGTATCTGTCAGGCTGTAATTCTCACCATTTGTGGCTGACTGATTAGCACTTATAATTGTTAATGTATACTTGTGACTTAAGAATAATTTAGAGTAATTAAAGAGACTATAGAGACAAAATAGACATGCTAGGTCTGACCCTGTATTACAAATATTATGCCATACAAGCAATTTTTCTGTAAAAAAAAAAAGATATATATATATATGTAAAAAGTGATATAAAGCGCATTGACATAGTGTAATAATGCCTGCTGCATACTTTTTATTGTGGGCCAACAGGATGACATTCATCATCAAGGAAAATCCCAAGAGCACATAAACTGATGTCTCACTCTCATTCCTGTGTGATTAATTCAGAGGACCGAGTTGACCTTTTTGAAGAGCGTCCCGTGTTCTGCTCTGGATATTAATATTATCTCCGTTTGGAGTCAAAATGATTGCGTCAAACATTAGAGGTGATATTCACTTTGTAAAGCAAGAAACACTCACATTGACTTTCAACTTGCCTGAGTGTTCCACTGTCTGGTAGCACAAAGTGCTCACAGTCGAACTGCAGAGGTTTGATGACTTTGATTATCAGCAGTGACTCAGCAATCGCTGAAGTCACTTTTGAAAACTCTTCAGCCTATTTTTCCTGTGCGTTGGAGCCGTTTCCTGCTCTTATCATATTTTTTGACAGCACTTAAATTGTACATAATGTTTGTGACTCATATTGCTGATGCAATGTTGACATTGTTTTTTTTCTTGTGCTGACGTTGCAGAATGACACCTTTAATCACGCTCTGTTCGCCTCCTTTTTTATCTATTCTCTTCTCTTTTTTCACTTTTTATTGTCCGTCCCTCAAATCACCTTGTTTCTCTGGCTGTCCCTTCATACTCACACAATTGGAGTTCCTCTCTAAAACTTGTGTGTGTGTGTGTGT
>CAFUXE010000270.1:716305-730716 GCA_903364295.1 Serranus cabrilla | reverse complement strand
GTGTGTGTGTGTGTGTGTGTGTGTGTGACAGAGAGAGATTGGGTGGGAGAGAAAGAGGGCATGCATAATTTAGGCTGCTAGGCTGAAGCTTTTCTGTGCCAAAGAACTGGACCAGAATTCACTCAGATCTCCTCTCTGTGCTCTCTTGTCCTTGCTGCTGTCCCCTAAGCTAATTTACTGGAATTTTTTTTAATGTTTTCATTATGTTAAGGGGAAACATGGCTTGTTTTGGATTAGCTGGTGGTGTTCTGAACTTTTACTGTATATTCATAAGAGGTTTGAGAGTTTTCTTCACTAATAGAGGCACCATGCAGATCCTTAACTTGTCTAAAGATGAAAAATGTTTTAAAAATTACCCCAATTTCTTGAAAAACTAGATGGTATACAGTCAGTAATAGTCAGAGGGTCATCAAAATCATTCACATCATCCTCCCTAATGTCCTATATTGTAAAAAGTGAGATTTCCCTGTATTTTTCATCATAAATCAGTTCTAAATGTTTTATAAATTCTGCCAAAGTATCAAAATGCTCAGAGAAATACACACAGCCTGTATTTGGACAGTGTGTCTTCAAATAAGTTGTTTAAGACTTTGTTAGGTTGTGATGTCACTACTAAACTATATATAGGTAGAAAGTGATGCTTCAGTGTTCCCCGGCTGTAATGATGACGCAGAGACACTGACCAATCAGAGCAGACTGGGCTTTTTCAGGAGGGGGGCTTAAAGAAACGGGCTTAAATGATTACATAGATCATTCAGAGTCCCAACTCTTTGTCATTAAACAATAATCATGTTTCCTTCAACACATTTTCAATGCACAGTTTTGAACAGATTCGCATGAGAAAAGCTCAATGAAAACACTAAAATTCAGTAAAACTTATGAAAATGCGTATACAAGTTTTGACCCTCACTTGAGGTGGTTTTTGTCTTTTTTTTTAAAAAGAGTTAATGCACTAAATGGAAGATGGAAAGGCTTTTTCCGAATAACTTCTTCAGCAAATATTTAACTGGACAGCATGAAACATGGTCACACGGGCTGACATGAAAGATCAATTATAAGTTGCCCAATTAAATCCATTTCCTCCATTTTTCTCCATTTTCTCTCGTGCCAGAGTCAGCCGATTACCAACCTCTTTAATGTTGTTTTCTCTCCCTCTCGCAGTCTCTTCTTCCACTGTTTACTGACGAATTAGCCTACAGCAACACATTACACTGATATCTTCTGACCAAAGTACGTTTATGCAGCTTTGTTTATTCGTTCCAAACCAGTTGATAGAAGCGTCCCTAATTCAGCCGGAAAATTATCTTCAGCTATAATGAAAACACGGCTATTGAGTACCAAACAAACTAAAGAAGCAAATATTTGTCCTCTCATCCCTGATTTAGTTCACCTCTATCACTGACGTCATCTTAAAGACTTTATGCATGGAGCTAAAACGTCACATTAAAAGTAGAAACTAGCTCTGTTGAATGTTGTTTGGGAGCATTAAGTGTGTGCCAAGGAACTCCTCCTCTTATTCCTCCTCTCATTTTTCAAGCTGCGGCTAATATCTGTATGCTAATATGAGAGGGCAGCTCCACTCCCCAGGCCTCTGGGTTTCCCGTGTTTTGAAAACCCCAAACATGTGGGCTGATTATTAAATGTCTCTCAGACTTTTCCTCCCGCTCATTCTGTCCCCTCTGGACGCCACAGCGCCTGCACCTCACATGGCCCGCTGAGGTGACAAAGATGATGAGCTCCTGGCTCTTTGACGCTCCCAATACAGGACGTGTGTGTACCAGGAGACTTTTGTGTGTGTTTGGCAGCAGATGAGGATTGGTGTGAAAAAGCTGTGACAGGCTGACAGAGCGCTTAACCACATCCTGTTCCTGCAGGTTAACAAGTTAGGAAATGTTGTGATGGGTGCTGTGTTGTTTGTCTTGTTTCTTCTCTCCTCGATAAAGCTTCTTCTTTTCTCATTTATCCGGCTTTACTCTTAGAGAATGCACAGTGCAAAGTTTGTTTGTAAAAGAACAGCTCATAGACTGAATATTTGTCTAGATAGAGTGAATGGCCTAAATGCATTCAATCAGGAAGTTAGCTTTGAAATAGACATAAATCATTTTTCAGTCAAGACACAGAATGGCTCAGTCTTTACCTGTTATCTGAACTAGATTTCTAGGTTATCTGAACTCCATTGAAAATCTTGGGTTCACTCTGGACAGGACGCCAGACGATCACAAGGCAGAAAACCATTCTCATTTACTCCTACGGGCAACTTAGAGTCACCAATTAAACCTGAGCTGCATGTCTGTGGCTGTGGGAGGAAGCCGGAGAGAACCCACAGAGACACAGGGAGAACATGCAAACTCCACACAGAAGAGCCACAGGCTGGAATCAAACCAGCGACCCTCTTGCTGTGAGGTGAAAGTGCTAACCACTGCACCGCATGTTGTGGTGTTGCTGTGCTGAAGTAACTGTACTTACCATCACAGACTGCCATGGTTTTAGCCTCTTTGCCTATTAATTGAAGTCCGGTGGTGATTGCTGCTAACAGTTTTGTAACTCTGTGTTGCTCCAAAGGACCATTAGTCCATTAGTCTCCACAGTCTTATTTAGCATTTGTAAAATTGCACCTCCTGTCTAGCAGAATGCCATCCAACGCGCCACGTAAAGTGCCGGGGTCACAGCTGAACAGAGTTTAATTTTTGGAGCAAAGTCAGGATGTCACATGCGTCTTTGACTCGTGCAGTTGTTAAAGCGACTGTAGCTGAACAACAACCTTCCTCTGAGCGATGCGAGGCTCGCGTGTTTGGTGTGAAAGTAACTCGCTGTCTACTCATTACTGTGGCAGCTAAAGGGCAGGAGGAGCTCTGTTTTTCACTCCCAAACATTGATCACTCTAACCTGATTATGTGTGCAGTTCATTTCTTGTGATTGTTTGTGGTTGCATCAAAGGTGTGTGTGAGAGAGAAACACAGAGGAGGAAAATGATTGTTGATTAATGAATCGTCTCTCTGCTTTCGTCTTGTCAGGACCCAGATTAACTTCACCGTGGCCATTGATTTCACAGCTTCCAATGGTGAGCCTCTCAATAAACACACACACACACACTTTGAGAGTGCACACACACTCAGAGACCCACACTGAATGCCTAGGGAGCGTTTATTCAAATATATGCAGATGGGGAATCAAGTGTTTCCTAATAGCCCTCTCCATCACACCTGGCAGCTAAAGCTGAGTGCAGTAACACGCGACGATGGCTGTGATTAAGGACGGCCTTATCCATCTACCCTTGAGCTCCATCCGAGCAGGACAAGAGGCGGCAATAGAGACAAACGCTATCTGTTGAAGTTTGAGGTTAAAGTGTACTTGCTCTTGTCTGGCTTTCACTAAAATCTCAATTTAGACTGAGATGGTTGTTCACTAAAACTACAGCTAAAAATAGCAAATAAAAACGTTCATATGAATATTACATTAATGCAATTAGCAGCTAATTTACTTCCAGCAGTGGCATAATGTATGGCTTTGTTGTCATACAAACAGGACCATTTGTTGGTTGGTAGTTGGAATCACTGGCTGCTATATTTAACCACTGACAGCATTCAGATCCCTGACTTCAGTAAAAGTACTTATACCACACTGTGAAGTTACTCCACTACAAGTAAAAGTCCTGCATTCAAGACTTACTCAAGTAAAAGTACCAAAGTATCAGCAACAAAATGTACTTAAAGTATAAAAAGTAAAAGTGCTCCTTGTGCAGAACGGACCATTATATATATTCTAAATGAGTTATTAGATTATTTATTTGTTTGATGCATTTATGTAAACAGTGTTCAGTGCTTCAAAATGTAGTGGAGTAGAAGTATAATATTGCTTTAAATGGAAACGTACACATACCTCAAAATTGTCCTTGAGTACAGTACTTGAGTAAACGCACTTAGTTACATTCCACCACTGAACGACAGTTTTTGGGGAAAAACACTAAAAGTGGCTTTTCAATGTTCCCAAAAAGCACCATTAGGCCCACACAGCTGCTGACAATTCATGTTATTTACACCACAGATGTGTAATTAATTACATGGCTGGGTTTGTTTCTGGTAGTAAAAATGATACAGTCAAAAACTTAATTACTTTTTGATTGGGTCCAACAGATTTCCAAAGATAAAAACATGTAGTCTCAATTATTTTTCCAAAACCATTTGAGAAAAGGCACACGCCTGTGTCACATTTTGATCCAGTGAGTTATACTCGTGTACTTGCACAACAGAGAAATGTGGATGTTGATTCTCCACACTGTAACCATGGCACCTCGCCTCATCCAAATCTGAAGCTTAGTTACTGAATACATTTTATTTCCTGCAGATAAACAGATAGATATGAACCACAATGTTCCTCTGGTTTAAAGTCAGTAGTACAGTTCACGTTACTTCAGGCATATTCCCACCATTGTTGTTTCAGCGTGAGCCTCATAAACACTTTTTTTAATCACTACATTTATAAATATCTAATTTAAATAGTCGGCTGACTGTGTGTGTTTGTCTCTAACAGGTAACCCAGCCCAGCCCACCTCCCTCCACTACATGAGTCCCTACCAGCTCAATGCCTACGCGATGGCCCTGAAGGCAGTCGGAGAAATCATCCAGGACTATGACAGCGATAAGATGTTTCCTGCGCTGGGGTTCGGAGCCAAGCTGCCACCTGACGGACGCGTCTCCCACGAGTTTGCCTTGGTACGAACAGGAGAGGTTATGGACAAGCATGGAAGGGAGGAAGGGAGGGAGATAACACTTGGATGTGATATCTGCTCTGGGTTTTTAAATAACTTAGCTGTATGGTGAAGTGTGTGTTGTTTTCCTCTGGCAATAAGGGGTTTCTCAAGTGATCACCAAAAATACAGAAATATCCATAATGTCTAGTTTTTGAAACCAAATCACAGAATTGATTTTTCTGTGTTGTTCCAAAGGTCTTGGTGTATTGATGTAATATTCTGAAGGGGTTTTGACCATTTTTAAATTTTTTTTAATTGCTGCAACCACTTATGGGACATAGTGTAGCATGGAAATTTACGTCAGAAACCCAAACATTAATGTTCTGAACCCTAAAACACCTTATTAGGTTGAATTAATTGATGAATTAAGTCATTTTTAGTAGAGATTTATGAGGAGAACAACGTGACTCTGAACTGAGGAGGGTGTCTGTGACAAGATGAAGAAATTCCTTTTTCAGTGCCCAGCTTTCAGATGGTGGTCACCTCTATGTGGCATCTACTTTCTACCTGCTATCTCCCCCTAAAAATCCACAATATTATGTTCAATGGGCTGAATGACAAGCAGTTAAGCCTGTTTGTTCAATTTGTTTCTACCCGGTGCATCTGAAATTCATCTCGCAGGTTAATGAGGGTTCTCTCCTTTCTCCCCTCGTTCATGCAGAACGGGAACCCTCAGAACCCGTACTGTGCAGGCATCGAGGGTGTGATGGAGGCCTACTACCAGAGTCTGAAGTCAGTGCAGCTGTACGGGCCCACCAACTTCTCCCCCGTCATCAACCATGTGGCCAGGTAACACACATTACATGCAGCACACGCAGACTTTGTAGGAGTTCACGTAAAAGTGTTTTTCATGTTCACTTTTCCAGTTTTCACTATACCACGTCAACACTTTTTTACACTTTTTATACCTGCTCTCGCTGCGTATTTAATGAACTTCAGATCATTAGAGTATGCGTGAAAGAACACTGAGTACATTTCACTTTGCGAAAGACACTCAGCGTGTGCTCTCAGGTTTTCTTTAACAGGCTCTGTGCAGCGGGTGTTGCTAGGTAGCTAACAAGAGTCGAAGAGCGAGAGAGAGAGAAGAACTAAGGGTGCAAATAGAGAAAGGACCTGACAACTGATTGCATGTTTATTTGTGTCTCTGCATAAATGAGGACATAATTTATGCTGCAGAAAAAGCGACACAGACATGTGCTCGAGACAAAGTTCTGAAGTAAAAAGGGATATTAAGGAACTATTCATGCAAGTGTGTAATTACAGAGATGTACTCAAGTGAAGCCTCTCGTCAGGTTACTTCACATATAGATAATTTGCTGAAATCTTAATTGCGCAGTTACACATGAAGAGGCACTCTGCAGGGAAATGGTGAAACACGCAGTAATACGGAGGCAGCAGGTTGCTCATATTTACCCTGAAAACCCCTTAATTATTTTTCCTCTCTTTCTATCAAACTCCATTAATGAACTCCCCTCTTTGTCATTTTTTTTTAACACACGTCACTAATTCCTTTTGCTGCAAGGAATAGTTTTGGGAAAATGTAATTACTTTCTTGCTTGCTGAGAGTAAGATGAGAAGTTTGATACCAACATCACTGTCATGTCTGATGACAAATACGGCGCTAAAGCTCGGAGGCAATTAGTCTAGCTTAGTTTTGCATAAAATCAGAGGAAAACAGCTTGCTGGATCCCATTTCTTGGTTTTTCTGCTTCTACACCTCACTCCTTCATCCTCCGGCATCTCTTCAGCACCTGTTCCTTTTTTGTTTTTAAGACATTTATTGAGACGTTATACAGCGAGTTAAAAACATGTGGTCAAACAGCTGGAGTCTAACATTTACAAACATACCACGGGAACTACAGGTTTTAATAGGATACTTTTTTTAAAGTCAAATGAATATCTTATAAAACTTGTTATTGGTGGTTACATATTTTAACAGCTTATTTGTTTGTACATTCAGATGTAGAAGAAAATGTGTATTTTGATATGGACGGTCTATGGACAGAAAAAAATGTGGATTTGTGAATGCAAAATGCAATGAAATAGTAGATAATAAGTAAATAATTAAATATAACGATATGAGAGTTTGATATCAAGATTCTTGTGGTTTCCCGATTATTAATCAGGGAATTTATTGCACCATGGAATTATTAAAGATTAAAGTTCATCCATGTCAAAACTAGAGAGAGAGAATAAAAAGATTGCAGACTTAAACATTTTAGAATATATGTAATAAGGATAACAAACTAGAATACTTATCATCATTATCAACTATATAGGATTGGATCCTAATATTCCACTATTTGGAAGTCTCTTTATTCGGTTTTTGGTTCAGTATTTTCCTCTTTTTTTCTTAAAGAAACAACTAAACACACGTGTTGTAGCGAAGTGTTTCCATTTCTGCTCGATGTGACGTCTGTATTATCTGATGCTAAAGCTCCTCTTCTTGGTCAGAGCAAAGAACCCACAAAAATATGATAAAAAGTAGGCAACAAAAACTTTTTATTCCACACAGGAAATTTGATAAATATGATAATTTAACTGTAAACACAAACTCCAAGCCGGACTACATCTCATTAACTTTTAGCTACAAGATTTAACTCTAAGAATCTCAGTCTCAGTTTGGTAAATACTGCACTAATCATCATGAATTCTACAAACACTTCCTCATAAACCTCATTAAAAAACTATTTTCAGATACATGTAGCATCTTTCTGCAACTTATGTGCCCATTTGTCAACTTCAAGCCTGCGTGCAGTTTGCTACCAAGCACATGCTGTACTTTTTTAATCTTTAATCCCATCGCCACCTCCTCTCTGTTTGTCTACCGCCCTCATAGTTCAAAGACGCCCTTTTTCTCCTCTTTTTCTTTCTTCACTCCCACATGCAGCTCAGTAACTATTCACTTCACCTTCTTTCCTTCTTGATCACTCTTTAGTTGTTGCCTTAAGTGTCGGCTGTGTTCTGAACATTTACAGTGAGAGACACTTAAACATCAAGTATCACCAGTAGAGAGGAGACAGACAAACTGCATCTAACCTCCCAGTGCAGGAAGGTGAAGCAGCGAAAATAACCTCAGGGTGTAAATATAAGTAACAGTCGGTTCACGACACATGAGACTGAAAGGTTACCCGCAGCATCGCAGCAGACACTGAAAGCCGTATTGAGCTGAGGATCCATACAAGAGCTGACTAAAAGAGAGGTGTACAGAGAGAAGCACTTGACAGATTAAGATCCTCAAGAGTGGGAGGGAAGTGACATTTATTCAATGAGCAGCATCCTTTTCAGAGGCTGTGTAATGCCTCATTGCTACTCAACTATCTGCGTCGACTCTATTTAATTTAAGAACCAGCCGAGTACTTTAATTAAAACCACACAGAACGAAGCTAATACACTCAAGAAAGGACTCACCAGGGTAAACAAAAGGCATGGTGGCACTAGAGCGGAAATAATGACAAAGTGTGTTTTTGTGTGCAGGTATGCAGCATCAGTGAAGGACGGCTCGCAGTACTTTGTGCTCCTCATCATCACGGATGGCGTCATCTCAGACATGGCTCAGACCAAAGAGTCTATTGTCAACGTAAGTGCATCTGCTGTTAACACCTGACCCTGAACTCTGACCCCCCAAACAAAAGGCACTTCAGGTGACAGTGTGTCCTCACTTAGCGGACTTTTTAGTTGTAAATGTCAGTTGCATATAAATGGCTTTAATAGTAATAATTATGAGTACACTTTGAAGTATACTGGGGTTCAAGCACTCAATGCAATTGGGAACTGACGTCTCACTCATGTGGAGAAGGTCAACAGCATTGCTGAGTTAGTTTTCAATCTGCTCTTCTCAAAACAGAAAAAGCAAAAGTGCAATAAAACGAACCAAAAAACCAACATAATTTATGCTGTAGATTTGATAAAGAATGATGATTTTTATGATCTTTCATCTTTTTACATTTTTACAGCCTCTACTAAGCTCCTCTCTTGTCCTCTCCTCTCTGCTCTGTGTAAAAGCCTGCAGTTCATTCATTTTTGTTATGTCACTGTTGGTCTCCTGGCTTTCCAGTAACATGGACAAGCTCAGAATTTAACACAGGAATTTGGATTGGCCCTCGTTGCAAAGAGTTCATTTTTGTGAAATTTTAAATGAGACACGATTTGTTTACATTAAATAAATCTATTTCAAGCTTAGAGTTGGTTATCTTTCCTGGCAAAAGTTGTTTTCAAGGACAGTTGGGATGTAAACTGTATCCAAAATCGGCTTTAGCTGCATGTTTGTGTGACACTGTTAAATCTTCTACATGGAGTCGATGTTAGGGGAGGTGTTTTTTTATTTTCCATTTTAATGTCATTCTGTGTGAATGGTATAAAAAGACAGCAACAAATCAAAACAAACGTCTCACCAAAAACAAAATTCATCATGAAAAACAAACAATTTGCAATGAATGGCTTAATTATACAGCAATATGCTGTGTTTCATTATGCAAAGTTACTAAAATATAAAAGCGATGTGTGCAAATGAGTAGAGCTGTCTGTGAGAACTTCTTCCATTTGGGTAAAAATGTTTCTCTTAGATCCTCGTCGTCATTACTGTTTTGCTCCCGGGAGTAAAAATCTGTCTTTAATGAAAGCTGGAGAACAGCTGTGCCAGTATTTTCATAAACAGGCTGTTATGCAGCTCTCTGGCAGCTTATAGATGTATTGACTATGGAAAAGGTACATATAGTTGGCCTTACTTACAGAGAATGTAAACCGTTCAGATGTTTGATGTTGACACAGATTTTTACTCGTCTCTGCATACCCATCCTGCCGTGCAATGCCAACAGAAATCTGATGTGACTGGAAGCCTTTACGACTGTTATTTTTTTTGAGTGTTCGCTGCGCCGCCCTCACTTTTGACAGCATGTTATTCACCCTCGGTCCGTCCTCTCCATCAATGTCAAGTCGCAGCGTGCTCCAGAGGGAAGCCACAGCACCACGTAGAATGCAAACAAAGTGAGCAGTGAACGGCAGCCCGTTTCTGTAAAGGCAGTGATCCGTCGCAGGCCTTTGAAGACGGAGAAGGAGCGGAGAGGAGAGCGAAATGTTGAGGAGAAAAGGAGGCTGGAAGTGGAGAAGGAAGCGTCAGGGTCGAAGGAGTTGGGAAAAAAAAGAGCAAAGGGCAGTGGAGACGTAGAGAAGACCTTTACTGAGGGGAGCGAAAAATAAACGAGATGTTTTGATAAGATCATCTATTGCTCCGCTGCCTGAGGTCAACCCATTACTCAAAATACTCACACACAGTCTTTGTAATACCCACTCTATGCCCCTCCACACACAACCACACACACACACAAACACATGTCATCTATAAGCTGTCAGCAAGTCGTGGCCGTGTTGTTGATTCTCTCGTCTCTAATATTATTCACTGTGAAGACTCGACCCACGCAGCGCCGCAGGAGGTGCTGGAGAAAACACACATGTATACGCATGTTGGCATGTTGTCGGTGCTCATACAAAGGGATGAAGACAAAGGCTGTACCTTCTTCATCCTATTAACGAGGATACACAAGTGTGCAGACGTGCAGTTTCCACATAACAAATGTAGGATTTATTGTTGTTCCTCCTCTGCAGGCGTCCTGTCTGCCAATGTCAATCATCATCGTGGGGGTGGGGCCCGCAGAATTTGATGGTAAGTCAACATGTGAACCGTTTCTATGATGTGGAGGATACTTCTCTTAACATTCTATAGAGTCTGGGTTTAATGTTGCTGGTCCTGCTTCTGCATACTGCGGGCACTCTGTAGATCCTGAGAAATAATGTGTGTATTTTGTTTTATTTTTCCTCTCCCCAGCCATGGTTGAGCTGGACGGCGATGAAATCAGAATCTCATCCAGAGGAAGATATGCTGAGAGGGACATTGTTCAGGTACACACAGCTTTCTGTCTGCCAAACTGCCTCCCACTGCTGGTTCCTTGTTCTCTCGTCTGAGGTCTGACTGTAATGAGTTATCCAAAATGAAACCACATTACCAACGAGCCCTGCCTCTTGGCCACCTAGATCCTTTATAATCACTCTTTTAAATGTGATACTGATGTTGAGAACCACTTACAAATAAAAGATAAGAGCCAATTTAACCAACCGCACAGCACTGGGGTTCATATTAGTTTCTGGCCACTTATTAACCCCGTGGCCCTTCATTTATCTGTGTAACGTTTGCAGGTTTGATCCATGGTAATTTAACTTTAATTTAGGAATATGCAGCTTAGAAGCACAAACTGAGGTAATAAAGGTCTTAAAACTAGAACAATACCAAATGTCAATTAAATCAGCACTAGTGGACACACAAGGAGTCACGAGCTTTAGGCCCAATATTAATATCAGAACTTCCCTGAAATGTTGATGTTGGAAAATGTCACACAGACCATTAGAAAGACTTTTTCCCTGCTGAAGGTTTGTGTGGCAGCCTTGGCACTGTTTCAAAGGTGAGTGACTAAAAAGAACAGCTGTCCAGATTGTTCAACTCTGACACCTGGTCACCCCGACCCCACTGTGTTCACCAGACCCCAGATGGCAACATGGACACAAATACAGCACACAGAGAGGTAATGGCATGCTCCCCGGTATCTGTGGAGAGTCTGCCAAATGTCTGTCTCTCTGTGTCTTTCTCATTAAAGTGGATGACCAGAGACCCTGAGCTCGACCTGCAGGGCCATGGGGGTCTGCAGTCACTCCTTTTCCTTTCATTCAGAGTTTGGGAGATAAAGTAGGCTGTTCCTGCCGCAGAGACAATCACTATGTTGAAAAAATGCTAAAATATGGCTTTGGAAAGTACAAGATTGTTTGGATTAGCTGCTCAGAGTCGAAGCTGTCGTCAGTCACTCTCTCAGCCCGTCAGTCATCCTCCTGTTGGTGTTTTTATTTGTCTCCTCATTAGTTTTGCTGAAAGGTATCGGCCCACATTGATCAGTACCGAAGCCGAGAGAAGAGATGCAAGCATTCAGAGCGAGCCGTTTGTTTGTTGTGACACAGCCGAGTCAGATTTTTCTCCTCCGTGACCTTTATGCCGCCGCTGTCACATCTCGCTCCCTCACACCCTCCCTCAGCGAACGGAGGCGCGGGAGGTGCGCTCGTTAGTCGGCTTTTTAACAAGCTGTACACACACATACATACTCAGGCGCTCTATGCAGAGAAGACCTGGTGATGGTGTAAAACTAAGTTTCACTACTGGAACATTACACCAGTTCTGCCTACCGGCTCTCATTATCAGCAAGCTAATAACCCCTGCTGACATGGCGAGGGTTACATTCTGCAGCGAGGGCGCCCGGCACAAATTGGCCTCTCATATGATCTTGTGATTGTAGGTGACAACAGCTCATTAAGTAAATAAAACTGGCTCATATCAGGCCTCATTTAACCCATATCATCCGTGTAAGTGCACGTACCTTACATGGATGTGGTCGATGACACGTGACCGCCGTCGAAATATGCCGGCATTTATTTCATCACAGCAGGTGGACTGGTATTGTGAAGGAGGCAGCAGTCTTGAGATATAAATAACGAGTCGCAGCAGGGAGGCATGATGTTGTTGACAACGTGTGTCCAGAAAACACTGAAACACTTATTATAAGTTAGTGTGGGAACAAATATCAATTCTGTGGCTGTTTGAGGTGAAGTGGCACAATTAAACTGTTGACCTCCGTGAGATTACAGTGAATAGTCCCCAAAACTTGGGTCTTATTTTTATAGTATAATATACTAATATTTAATATAGTTTGACATGTTGTTTATCACGTCTAAATATGGACAAGTAGAACGTTTGTCTTGTTTGTGCTTTGTTTTCCACTCGTGGCGGACTTGTTTGATCATGTGAACTTGTTCTGTCCTCATTCCTTCCTTCAACGGCCTTCGTGAAAAGGTCGACGCTGCGATATTTGCGTGCTGTCAGGTGCTGCATATTTTCCGCCTACTATTTAATCCCATTAATCCCAGACTTGGGAAAAGCTAACAAGGTCTTGGTTTGGTGCTGCCGGCTCTTTGACTGTCTCTTTTCTCCATCTGTTCAATTTTACACACCAGCAGCCCAAATGTCATCAATGAGCTTTGATACCAAGTACTGTTAATAAAAACATGAAATTACTCATTTGCACATTCTTTGTATCTACATTCGCTGCTCATCTGAGCGACCTTAGGGATCAGATTTTTCTCCAAGTGCTGTTAAAGAGAAACTTTTGACACTCACCACCTCCTGCTCTCAGACAACCAGACACCAGAGCTTCATTTCAGAAAATAGGACGTCTTAATTAGGAGAGGCTCTGTTCTCCGGAGCAATAATCCTGCACTTCATAAGAGCTTCTTCCACTTAAAACGCTGAACAAAGCAACTTGAAACAAAGGGGATGAATCATGTCCTATGATTTGAATTATTTTCTGCTTTTTTCATCATTCTCTCACTGTTTATGCTCCCATACATTTCATCCTCTGCTCTTAATCTTCCTTCTAATCTCTGTTTGCTCTTTTCCCTCCATCTGCTCTTTTTTCTTCTCAGTGACTGTCCTCATTTTGGCCTTTCCTCGCCAAACCGACTGTCTATCCTCCTGTTTGTTGACTTTAAATATTTCTGAGATCAAACCCATAGCAACACAACAAATATCACAACATAGATACAGACTCCTAAAATGTAGATGCAACAAAACTGCATTGTCCATTACGTTTCCAAACGAAATTTCAACACACACTTAAGTTACACTTTAAAGTGTAACTTAATGTTTAACTCTGTATTGTAACTTAACTTTCTTAACTTGCTTATTTTAACCCAAACCATGATCTTTTACTAATCCTAACAAAGTAGTTTTGTAATAACTCCCAGTGTTAATCGCATTAACAGTGTTTAAGATTGCAGGGTTCGATATTTGGTGTAAACTTTTCACTTGAACTCACTTTCTTCCCTCTTCCTCCTTCTCAGTTTGTCCCGTTCAGGGACTACATCGACCGGACGGGGAACCACATCCTGAGCATGGCCCGGCTCGCCAAAGACGTCTTGGCTGAGATCCCGGACCAGTTCCTCTCCTACATGAGGACCCGCGGGATCAAGCCGGCGCCGACGCCGCCTCCCTACACGCCACCAGGGCAACCCCTCCAAACCCAGATCTAAGGAACCAGGAGGAGCAAGCTTTCGGAGTCGAGGGTTAGCTGAACTTTACGCGCGAAATACTTCCATTTCCCTAAAGCCGCTCTCCATGCCTTGTCGTCGTGGATCACGGTGGTCTTTCTCGTGTTCAGGATGCTGCATGTCGGGCCAGGAGAGTGTCGCTTCTAGAGGACAGGAAAAGCCAATGAGAGTCTGTTTACTTCCACTGTCAAGCATTCCTGTTACTGTCTGGAATTTTTTTTTTCGCCCGGGGAAACCTGGAAAGGCTTCGGAAAGAGTTTGCAGAGTCGGAGTTCAACCCGAGGAGGAAAAGAAGGAATGAAAAATGAAATGAAGAAGAGATTTAGAAACACCGTAAAGAGAATGTCTCCAGACAAAACAAAGGAATCACTTGAACTTTTTCTGTAAATAATTGGACATGTGTCACTTCTTCTTTCTCTATTTCTCTCTATCTACAACTCACTCATTGTTTACAGTAAACACTAACAACTTTTTACTGTTGATACTTTTATATACACACAGTTTCAGTATGAAGCTCTCT
>CAFUXE010000270.1:682263-702076 GCA_903364295.1 Serranus cabrilla | reverse complement strand
GTTTGCTGTGTTTAATCAGTAGATACCACACACACACACACACACACACGCATGGAAACCTCGCCTTTGTCTCAATTAGCAGTACATATGAGGCCACTTGTTCTCCCTAACCTGGCTTGATATATTATGCATCACAGCTAAGCGTCTCTCCGTGTAAGTGTGTGTGTGTGCGACAGTGTGTTTCCACCTCGGCTGGCACTGCATTATGCAGCGAGACAGGAGGCAGATGCACGGGGTGCGAGGAGCCTCACTTGTACGTTTTTATGTGTGTGTGAGAGGGTAATGATTCTGTTGGGACTCCGCTGAGTTTCTCCTGCATTGTGTGTTTTTTCGTGTCTCCGTCCACACATGAGAGTGTGACTTTCTCTCCATGCGGACGTGAATACATGTATGTGTGTTGACGTGTGTGTGTAGGAAGCAGACTGATGAACAGTGACAGGGTCGAGAGTGTCGGAGGAAGATCATCTGACAGTGATGACCTCACTGCCACTGTGCTGACTCCACACACTCACACACACTCAGTATTTGCTGGGTATGTGCCGTTCCTCACAGATGGTACAGGCAAGAAATCCACACTGTGACTATTAATCATTTGTAAATGAAATACAGGGAAGTATCAGTCTTTCAAAATTAATTTTCATTTGTCACAACTATTTATTTGACACTTATTGCTGGAAGTTCTTGAAATAACTAAAATAATCAACATGTTTTTTTTTATCAACAATGGAAAAAAGGCTGTCTGTGATTGTTGTGAGAGAGGCTTTTAATGTGAGCTCTAACTCACAGGACCCCCGTGCTCCCAGCAGAGGAGGCAGAGTGGAAAATGAAAAGGTCTCCGTTGTAACCACCCACTGTAGGGGTGATAATAATTATCAGGAATGGCATGTGCCTTGCCTTTGAAATAATGACGCTGACAGTTCAAGGCGGTGTTTTGCTTCTCCAGCCAGAAACTCAAGGACATGGTCCAGTGATGATTTGTTTCAGAGCAGAGGATTTAGATGAGCTGCTAATTACATATGTGCAATCAGAAAAGTCTGATTTTGTACACAATATTTTTACACCTGTGTGATCTTATCAGGCTGCCAAGTACTTTACTTAATCAGATAAATGGGAGATCAGTCATTACACTGTCTGTGTCAAAAGTGTGTTAATCCTTGGATGAAAATAATCCCCACTAATACGCCAAATTTAACATTTGGTATGTTTGCTAAGAATTGCAGCACTCAGCTCTGTTAGGAAATGACTGAGCCGGTTTTAAACTTTTTATTTTCAGCTGAAACAAATGGCTGAGAGCCACAGGGAAGTATAATATTATTATGAGACAGACTAATGCATGATTGGTTGGGGCGTTTTCTTGGGAGAAAAATATATAGAGTGTATATTTATGTAGAATAACACCAGCCGTGTGACAGATATAGTACATAATTGTCCATAATCACAGTATCCACAAAGGCATTCTTCTATACATAAATATCATAAACATGGTACATGGTGACAAAAAGAAGTCTGGAGAACTGTTTAGTCTCTTGCAACTAGTGAAGATTATATTATATAAACTTCACCTGCAGCTGCAGTGATTATATCCACCCCGCCTTATAATGAGATTCTTACTGAGCTGTCACATCATACCTGTGAATCCATGTTTTTCTCTCCCTCCTCCGCCATCTTCCCAATTATTTTCTGCTCGTGTAACTTTTACCTCAGAGAATGATAAAGCAACAAACTCTGATTACAGTGAAAAGGAAAAAAAAATCTATCTCAGTGTCTTTCTGTCATGTCCTGTCCTCACCTGTGGCTCCAGAAAACAAATGTCATTGTTCTTAAGCTCTCCCATTAATGAACTGCTCAGAGCTTCTAACGATGCTGAAGAAGAAGTTAAAGTCTGGGAGAAAAGTTTGTGTGTTTGCATGTGTGTGTGTGTACCCAAAAGAGGCAGTGTAAAGGAGAGATAGGACAAAGAAACAGAAAATATGGCATCCCTAATAAACGAAGCAGTTATATTCTGAGCGAATCAATGAAAACTAGAAAAGCACTCGGAGAGGCAATAGGGTCAGTTACGTAATACCAAATTGCCCACTTGAAGGATTATATTAAAAGCATGTGTTTTGGGAGCACACTGGCATTGAAATATTTCATCTACTAGATGGTGGCAGTTAGTGAAGGCAATATGGTCACTGACGCAGTAATATAAATTCACATTGTCCATGTGACGGATGGTCGAGATGAGAACGATTCCTGTGTTACTGACAGGCAGATGCTCACCATCAGATAATCATATCTGTCATATGATTAGAGCTGATGTGTGAGAGTTTGAAATCCATAGTAACACCTTATTAATTAAATATGATTTGATTACTCTGAACAGTGATTCACGCTGAAGGAGTTGTTTCATAATACTGAGCATCTTCAGTTGGATTTATCAGAGCGTTCAGAAAAGTCATAGTTTCTCTGCTGTGATTACTATTTGGATGTTGAATTGAACGCTATTTAAGTTGTAAACTCTAAATGGGACCATAAGTTATAAAATAAATGTCCTGATGTCTTGAAGAAACCTTGAAGCTAGTGATTGAGACCATAACCAAAGACCCAAGTAGAGTCATTTTCTCATAGACTTCCTTTTGCAAGCAGTGGAGTCGCCCCCTGCTGGTCAATGTGAAGAATGCAGGTTTATGGCGCTTCTGCATTGGCTTCACTCTTCACACCTGAATGATATGTTAATTTCCTTGAATCATTTTACTAGTTTTGCTCAAAATCCAATCAGGACAAAGTTGCCATGACCACAAAAAAAAAATCTTTGATGAATGTTGGAACAGTAGCGCCTCTCTTTTGGGCTGTAATTTCCAAAATGCCAGAACAAAGTGAGTAAGTAAAAAGTAATCTGCGCTTTCATCAACATCAAAGTAAAAATCAATGAGGCGGTGAGAAGAAAAAGAGAATACAAAGAAAATGACATACAATATATTCCAGTCAATGCCCAGCCTGAACACAACCTGAACGCAGCACAGACAGTGTCTCCGTCACACCAGCCCCGAGTCTGAATAGTGTAATCAACATTTGTGCAATCATCCCAGTTTGACTTTATTAAAGTCTCTCCGATGAGCTGGCCCCATGCTGCTCCATGTAATTACAATCTCATCGTCATATGGGTTAGATGGAGAGCTATCATTGTGCTGCTTGTTTTCTTTTGGGCTTAGTAAAGATCACTAAATAACCATGAGGAACGGAGTGATCGATCATCATCACAGATCTCACTAATCAAATCTCTCTGCCTGGGGTTCTTCATCTTTGTCTGGCTGTAATTTAATTGGATTTGAAAGCATTGGTGTTTGTTAAAGTTAAGAGTGGCTGATTATTTGAACAGGATGAAAAGAAAACAAGTCTTCAAGGCCGGCCTCACACTTTCCTCTTTGCTCTTGTCTTATTCAGCTGTGAAAGCATCATTTAGGGGCTCAATACTGAATTTATAAGCAGTTTGATTGACTTATTAATGTTTAAGTGCTTGCTGCTGCCACAGGAATATCCAGTGCTGTCTTACAGCTCCCCCTGCTGGCTGATCTGTTGAACGCAATAGAGTTTGTGGTCCACATTTTATTTTCCTTCTTTTATCTTCTTCTTGTATTCTCTAAAAAAACAAACTATTTGTAACAAAAGTGCATTAGAAACTTGACTTCATATTTTCATTTCATTTTATTCAAAGGTATACACACACGACTGTATCATCAGGGAGCAACATACATCTAAATGGACAGGTCAACTCCTTGATTAAATCTTATGCATCTATATAGGAAAGCAACAGTGAAAAAAAGCACACACACACACATACACACATCAGGCACAGTGAAACGGGCTGACACAGAGGAGATAGAAACCAATAACGCTCAAAAACAAACTTAATGACAAACAAAAACATAAAAATGTTTAAATTCTGTTTCACTTCCAGTGGATTTGTATGGCTTGGTAAAGGTAAAAGTCAATATAAATTGAATATTTTTTCACTTGTATGATTATAAAGTTGTCTGGGGGTCAAATGTGTCCATCAGTGTTCTTCACGGGCAAAAAATCTGAACCATTACAAAAACATCCCAAACGATAAAAATCTGAACTTTACAATATGGCTGTCATTATTTGGTCTCTTTAGTCATATTTACAGCTCGTGTCAGCAATTTCACCAAAGATCGAACTGCAGACAGTATTTACATTTAAAGTACAAAACAGTTATAGCCATAAAAACACACCCAGACTCTACAATTCCCAGAAATCTGCAGAAAATGTCAAATTTACATCATTATTTTTCCACCCTGTAGAGGCTTAACATCTCAACCAGCAATCAGTTACAGTAGAAACAACCTTTATATACAGTATTCTCATCAATTTAGATTATTATAAATCACCAGAATTTACAACACTGATACCACCACTGTATTGTCGAAGCCAAAAACATCTTTTGATGAAATACATTTGCTATTGAAGGCCTTTTTCACCGATGAGATGAAATAAAAGATCCTGTAAGCCTTTAGAATACTTTTCTTGAAATGACTTGGTATCTAAAAGAAAAAAAAAACTCAAAATAATGACTAAAGATCTCAAAATAATAATTAAAAAAAACTCAAAATAATGAGTTCTTATCTCAGAATTTACTGTTTTTTTAGATTTCAAAATAATTGACAATTAGAAACTTTCTAAAAAAGAAACTTACAGGGTCTTCTTTTTCATCACAACAACCATCTTGTCTAATTATGTTTTTACTGGTGTAAATTGACTTCCATGGAATACTTTTGGTCCTTTCGTGTAATTCACAGGATTTACAGCCCTGTTGCTTCAGGGTTTGTGGTCTTTGTCATTGGAAACAAGCAGCATAAGCCCCTAAAAACCTTTCAGGATTAAATGTTTTTGATTTTCACCTATCACGATCAATATTGATTCTCAGTGTAAGCGTTGACGATCCTGAACACCATTAGATTACACGGTACAAAAATGGTCAAAACATGAACCATTTGTCTGTTACTGAGCTGTAACAGAGCAGTTCTTTGATTTCTGAGACGTCACATGTGCTGCGGTTCTCTGGGAAATCTTTTGATGTACTGCTCGAGTCTCCTGACTTCAGATACTCGTCTCTGTTGTTCACCACATGAACCTCTGAGTGGCTGTGCTGTCCGGCCAGTGGAAGGTCTTACTGATGAAGATGTAAATCGTGGCCGCGTTGACCAGCGTGTACAGCAGGAACTCCACAGCGAGTCTGGGCAGAGAGGGGAGAGGCATGTGCAGGCGGTACATCAGGTACGGAATGATGAAGTACCTGAACTCCAGCAGCTTCTGGGGCACCGTTGCAGCCAGGAGACACGCCAGGAATGCCAAACTCCAGAACAGTGAGCGCGACTTGAAGGAGTCCAGAAAATTCCACCCTGCAAACACGTACACGGGGACGAGGAGGAAGCGCACCAGCTCGTGCCTCTGGTAAATCCTTTTCCACACGTAGAAGGGGAAGTGGCGGTTATCTGCCAGGAGGTACTTGTGGACGAAGGTGAACTTCCACACCAGGAGCACACAGAGGCCTGTGACCAAGAGGAAGAACAGAGGCTGCTTCTTCAGAGCCTGGAGGAAGCGAAGAGCGCGGTAGTAACAGAGTGAAACTGGGAGGGAGAAGAAGAGGGCGAAGGAGAAGAAATAGAAGAGTTGTGGGAAGTTGAGGCAGGCCTCGTGGCTCGTCCTGTCACCCACCACGATCCCATCATTCAGCACCGTGAACGCCAGGAAGCTCACGCCGACCACCGCGTAAGGCCACGCCACCAGCAGCACCGCCTTCACATGAGTGGCTGAGGTGAAGAACTCCAGCGTGAAGAGCAACACTTTCTTCGCCCCGCTGAGCGACAGAGGGACCTGGGAGGGAGGAGACTTCTCATCCCTCTTCTTCGTGTGCTCCACCCTCCAAGCCTCGTCCATCTTGGCGGCCACCAGCGTGCCGGCGCAGAACGCCACCCAGATGATGTTGGTCTGACGGAAGAGGATGGAGCAGACGCCGAGGAGCGCTGAGGCCTTGTGGCAGCCGTAAAGCGTCATGAGGTAGGTGAAGAGGATGAAGAAAGTAGATCCGGCGTCGGTGTAGTAGAGGAAGTTGAAGAAGTAGAGCACGGGGAAGGTGGATAGAGACAGCGCTGAGAGGACTCGCCGTGAGGTTGTTCGTGTCTGAAAGAGAGGAAACGTGATGTTATAAAAAAAAGCAAATGACAAACAAGATGATCATCTTCATCACCTGGAAAGTACCTTCTCCCTGAGGTGCAGCTTGCAGATGAGCAGATAGAGCAGGTAAAGGTTGCCGCAGTTGAACAGCAGGTTGATGAAGCGCAGCATCGCTGTGGAGCACACCACCTGGCCTGTCAGGTCGGCGAGCCACACCACGGGCTTGATGACTCCCACAGAGACGAGGTAAAGGCCTGGGAGAGTGGTGATCATCGGGTCCCACTGAAGAAGCGTCACAAAACATGAGGCAGGAATGTTAAAGGGGCATTCCACCAATTTCACATGAAGTAAATAAGTAAATAAGTACAAGAAAACGCATAAAACATGGAAGGAAATACTGGATGTGTTAAAGTAACAAAAAGGAAAATCGCAAATCATTATAGCACCTTTTTCAGTCAGAGAGAGGGTGAGCTATTTGAAATCAGAAAGACAGGTAATCCAAGGTGCTTGGATCTCAGAAAAAGAGCAAAGTTATTGCGCTCAGACACTATAGAAGAGAGCTTCCCTAGTGTGACTCAGTCTACATGCACACATTTTTGCTCCCTTCATTTATAATCATATGTATATAGATCTTGCAACGGGGGGCGTCACTTTTCACACTGTACGTATTCGTATATGTAAAACCAAAATCATATGTACATATATATAGAAAACATATTTTTTGTACGACTGTGGAAAAAACAATAGTGATGATCCCTTAATCTCCTGTTTCCTGATGGCTGAAGCTAGCTTCCATGTAACATGAAATAACAATAAGGCACATAAACCCCCACTAATGCCATTCTATATGTCCAGCAGTAAGATTAAGAGCTCTCCAAGCTCCCACATCGTTTTAAATGTTAGCTAACCTTAATCCGCTAAACAACAATGACACACTCGCTTTCATGGCTGCCGCGACTTCCAGGGAGACACTTTACCTCGTTGAATTTCCCATGACAGTATTTTTGAGCTTGTGGGACGTGAAAAATCTCGTCCATGTAGGGCTGCCTCTGCTCCCGAGTGACTCTGGAGAACAGCAGGCAGGATATCAAAAAGTTGGTGCTGCAGAGCGCAGTGAAGATGTAGCCTTCAAATTTCTCCATGTTTGCTGACGAAATCCGATGTAAAAGTGAATGCAGTCTAAAACTAGCTGTAATTGTGTTGTAAGTACCGCATTACTATTGTATTCACGCACTGAAAACACCTTGCAACCTCAGTCCAATGGGGAAACTGGTTGGACTCTGTCCAGTTAGAATAAACGGAAGAGTTTTGGGTTTTGACAGCTGGCGGTCCGCTACAGAAACATGTCCGGTACGGAAACGCTATTGCTCGTTTAGATATTAGTTCCTGCTTGTGCTTAATAGTTTTGTATCACACGTTTATCCTAAAAGTAGTAGTGCTAGTCAATTTAATGATATATGATATACCTCAAGTTATAGCGCTTTATAATATATAGATATAATGTTTTTGCTTTTGTTTAATTGTTTACCAAAAGAGGAACTTTTCTTTCATGCGGTGTCACCGTGTTATGGTTCCCCCGCGTGTACAGGCGTTCACGTGAACCGGGATAAACCCTATTTCTCTTTTCATAGTTCGTGAAATAATTTCGCAGCATGCATTTAACACACGAACTGGAGCTTTTTCCCGACCACAGAGTTACTCTGATACTTTTTAAGGAGGTGAAAAACGCCTCAGAGTTGAGGCAGTGTGCGGTGGAGGGGAAAATAAATGGAGCCCTGATAAACCCGACGATGGTGAGATTCATTTATTCCATTTCAATGTACGTTTTCTCGAGGTTTTATATACATTTGGTTCATGTGCGTACATGTGTTCGTGTGCTTATTGTCAGCTAATATAGCACTACTTCGCACACAGCTATATTTTAAATTAAATAGGTAGTAAAAGGTGTGTGGCACCTCATTCATCATCACTTTCTTTTTCATTCACAGCTGGTGGATCCTTTCCAAGTGCTGGTAGCTGCCAACAAAGCTGTTAACTTACAGACAACTGGGAAAATGAAGACAAGAAGTTTAAACTCAGAAATAATCTTCAACCTGTCACCTACTAATAATGTAAGTAAGCAACGGAGCTGGAAATAAGACAAACCAGAATCCTAAGTCCTCAACTCTGGGTTTCAAGTCGAAACGAGTCATAATGCACTCTTAGCCAAATGCAATGCCATTTCATATAACAGAGAAAAAACTCATGGATGCTTTTTAACGTTTATTTGTATGTTTTTGTATTAGTTGTGATAGACATTGCACTTTTTAGCACTCAGCATTATTAACCACTACCACAACAGAACACTGGCTTTATGTTTCTGTCCTCTCTTGTAAATTAAGTCACCCTATGTTAAAAAATGTATATAAAATTGTCTTAATAGATTTGTACAAAATTTCGTGAGACTAATCTTCCTTTAAACTGATGTTGCATGTTTTAATTTTTAATGAAATAAGAAAATACATGTAAAAAAAGAAAACAACAGACAGGTTCTAGAATATGGTGTTAGAGTCACTCATCTATTTTATGGAGAAGTAATCTGTTTGTGTGTGTGTGAGAGAGAGAGAGGGAGAAACATAACAATTTCAGCTGATTGAGAAAATGAAGAGAATTAAATTGTCAGAACACTTTTTAATAGATAAAAACTTTATTAATCCTGTAAGGGAAATTGTTGTTAATGACGTACATACAAATGGAAATGTACTTTTTGTGCCAATCATTATTTAAGTATTTAACTTACTGTGCGGCATCAGATAAAGAGCCATAATGTACAAGAATAACCTCAAACAGAAATTAATCATGTATTCATGCCTTCACTTACACAGATCTCAGATGCGTTCAAAAGATTCGGGATCTCCGATGGCGATGACTCTGTCCTGGTGGTCCTGGTTCACAAAGAAGACGAGTCCAAACTTCTGTCCGACATCACAGCCAGAGTGAACGGACGGCAGGTTCCAGCAGAAGATCTCTCCTCACTGACAGACCATGCAAAAGTCAAAAAGGTTCTCCATCTCTGCTTTAGTTTAGTTTAGTCGTTGTTTTTTCGTAAGCTTCTTTTCAAAATGGGATTTTGAATTTCGGCAGCATGTCTTTCAATCTTCTTGCAAATAACATGTATTTTATTTGTGAATTAACTTGTCAGTTAAGTTTTTGATTAATCAATTAGTTGTTTTTTGTATAAAATGTCCAGAATCACTTAAAAAAAACAAAAAACTTAAAGATAGTCAATTTACAGTCAAAAAGGAGTAAATGAACTGGAACATATTTAAGAAGCTGCAATTAGAGAAAGTTGGCTTTTTTTTCTTGAAACAAACTGATACATTGATTTTCAAAATAGTTGGCAATGAATTTAGTAATTGACAACAAATGGATTATTTGAATAATAATTGCAGATCTAATCGGCCCCCTTGCTGTGCCTTTGTTTCAGCTGTATAAAGTCACGCAGCAGGAGGAGAAGTGTGGGACTCTGCTGGACGCAGTCGTTGGCAGGATGGCCACCAAGGACGTCATGTAGCTACGACAGGAACAAGACTTTAAAAAACAGAAGAGAAGTTGTTGCCTTTTTTCATATGGTGTTTGGAGTTATATTAATAATTTTTTTTTGACTGTTTTGTTGATGTTATTTCACCACGTGGTAAAGTCCCAAAACATGCCAATAATGTCTTTTGTGCATCTCGGGCAAATCAATGTTAACTACAGGAAAAGTCACGTTTTTCCAAGCTGAAAAGAAAATATATAATATTTTTTTCATGGACTTGTCCGGTTTGGTTTTTTCCTGCTTCACTTTCTATAGAATTGTGGTAAAAAGTTTTAGAGCAAAGGTGTGGTTATTTGACAGAGAACAGTGATGTAAAGCTGGTCTCATGCCAGCAGTCGATGACTAATGAATCTAAAATGCTCTGGGCCAAATATCAGTGAGCTCTCCAGAGGATTAAAAACAGAAATCCCCATATGACTTTGAAAGATTCAGTCAAAAAGAAAGAGAAAGGGATATTAAATGTACTGGTTGGGAAGCAGCTCTGTTCTTTTCATTCACCTTGAATGACCTGTTTTTTTAATCTAAAGTGTAGAGACATTAACATTCTCAAAGTAAAAGGAATCCATCGCAGCATCACTTCATTTGCATCTGAATGTTTACTTTTTATTCACTTTCAGTCTCAGATTTTCTGAGGGCACGACAACATTTGCATATGCTCTTAATTAAATGAGATTGAGGCGTTTATTAAAACAGACCTAAAATGCTTATCAAGAGAGTTTGTTATAGAAAATTAGTATAAATTCATGTTCTGGTCCATAGAAAAACTAATGTCATCATGATTCATGTCAACTTCAAAAACAGCTAGATTCCTTACATGTGCAGACAAAATGTCACTAAATTGATCTGAATCTGAATAGTGTTTCACAGTGAGTAAAAAAATCACATTATAGAAGTTTAGAGTCAATCTGGGAAGTTTGCAAGCTCATCTTTTCCGATGTTCCCTCCGCTGAGGATGCACACTACGTTCTTCCCCTCCAGCTCGGGTATCTTGTTGTTAACAATGGCGGCGAACGCAGCAGAGCCTGAAGGCTCCACCACGAGGCCGGACCTGTAGAGGGTGGACACGGCCGCCTTGATCTCCTCATCGTTTATCAGGACAATCCTCTCCACGTAACGCTGGCACAGCTCAAAGGGCAATTTACCTGGAGTGCAAAGAGAAGAGAGATACAGCTTACCCCTATGAAGTAACCGTAAGAACAAAATACAAATACAGAGCCTTTTAAAAACGCAGCTTATTCCAAATTGAACAAAATATACTTTGTGAAAAAAGTACATTAATCATGAGTAAACTTTTTTTTTTGCATGATACCTGCAAAAGGTGGTGCGAGTCCTGAGGCGATGCTCTTGGTGTCCATGCCCACTGGCTTCTTCTCAATGAAGCTCTTGTACATGGTGCAGGCTGAGTGGAAACATAAACAACTTCACTGAGCTGCTTCATGTGAAACTGATACTTCAGGTGGTTCTCTTACTCCTCTATCAGTTTTACCTCCTTCTGGTTCCACGCCGTAGATTTTGGTCTCATCACAGCCTGACAGTTTGATGGCGGCAGCTACACCGGCCAGCAGTCCTCCTCCACCACAGCACACCACCACCACATCCGGCTCGGGCATCACCTCCAGCACCTCCATGCCTAGACTGGACACACACGCAGGTGTTGTTGCATTAGATGGAAGTTTAAATGATCCAGATTCCTTTTGTCAGGCCTTGAGTGCACCTTGCATGTCCTGCTATGAGGTCCAGGTCATCATATGAGTGCAGGAAGGTCATGTTGTCCTCCTGAACGCAGCGGTTCACCACATTCATCAGAGAGGAGGTGGGAACTCGCTCCACCTCCACACCGAAACTCTGAGGACGAGAATGAATGGCTTGAATGAGTCTTTTTTTAGATTAATTTAGAGAAGCAAATTTCAGCAACAAAGGCATAAAATCTCATGAAAAAACAGTTTATAATCTGTTTTCCAGCCAGTCATTGGTTATAACCTGTATGAGGACGGATCTGGACACGGGGGCTGTTTCTGGCATCACCACCTTGCCCTTGGACCCGTAATGTTTTGAAGCATATGCAAAAGATTTCCCATAGTTCCCTGCAGACATGGTGACAAAATGACCGCCCTTCGGTCTCCTTGCAAACTGATTGGCCACTCCTCTGATCTTGAACGACCCTGTTAATTAAATGTAAGACAATTCCTGAATAATGAGCTGGGATTTGGGTGTGTGTGTATGTGTGTGTGTGAGATGAATCAAAGTGTTTTTTTCCGACCAGTTCTCTGCATGTTCTCCAGTTTGATGTGGATGTTACAGGGGATGTCGAGAGGCAGGGTGGTCTGGCACCAGGGGATCATGGGAGTGTTGATGACACCCAGGGGGCTGCTTCTCACCGTCTGCCTGGCTTCTCTCAGCAGATCCAGGGTGACGGCATCTGCAGACACCTCACCCATCTGTGCCAGGAACAGATCATTAAAATATGTATTTATATTTGTATTCAAATATCAATTTAACAAACTACTTTTATATTAAAAAAAACTTGTTTTACTGCTCTTACTTCAGAGCTAAGCTCAGCTAAATGTTGCGAAGTAGAAGTATAAAATTACAAAAAAAAAAATTATTCTGGCTGTTTTTTTACATATATTTTTATATGTATTCATATATTTACTGTATTCAGAACAATTCAGTGCACTTTCTAGCATGAATGTTTAATTTTGCCTTCCTTACAACAGTATAAACAAATTCTAAAAAGCAAGACTTTGTTCAAAAAAAAATTAAATAGAAATATAGCGAATCACATAGTGGACCTATAGGGTAGCAGAGCCACTCAAATGCATAAATAATATAACATGAAAACATTCCGTTTCTCCGCTGACTGGTAATGTGAACCGTCCAAGCACCCGTACACATGCACGCAGAAAAGCCAAAAGACGTTGAATTATAAAACCTACGTTAAATAAACAAAAACGTTTAGTGCATTGGGCTAATTCCCCACTGACCTTGTTTTTGTTTTGATTTTTTTCCGTCAGAAAGTGACAGCTCAGTGATATTTACAGTGTTACGTTTTTTACGGCTCCCTCCACACCAGAAAAACAGTTCCGGTTGTAACGTGTTTCCAGTCGGAAGCTATTATCAAACGGGCCGCAAACATGGCAGCCCCATAGAAGTGTTAATGGAGACTTTTCTTAGTTACATAAGAAAATAGTATTAACAGAAAGTAAAGTAGAAATTTAAGAACATGGGGCTTGTTCGACACGTCGTGTGCGCCATGTCCGGCGGCGTTGACAGCTCTGTCGCGGCGTTGTTACTAAAGAGAAGAGGTGAGAAAAACCTGTCATGTCTGACACCAGCACAGAGAAACACACTTCAACTGACTTTAAGATGTTAAGATATTTTTTCTCTCTCTTCCATGTGAAGGCTATAGTGTGACAGGAGTCTTTATGAAGAACTGGGACCTGCTGGATGAGAGAGGGGTGTGCTCTACAGAGAAGGACTGTGAGGACGCCTACAGAGTGTGTCAGAGCCTGGACGTCCCCTTCCACCAAGTGTCCTATGTCAAAGAGTACTGGCATGAAGTCTTCAGGTATTTGTGGCTACCATGCATTTAATACTTTTTAATCTATACCTCTCAAAAGTGAATGTCACGTCTGCTTTTTGCCACTTTCAGCAAACTGTTAAAGGAATATGAGAAGGGGAGGACGCCCAACCCAGATATACTATGCAACAAGCACGTCAAGTTCAACCACTTCCACAAGTATGCTATCAAAACTCTGGGTATGTATTTATAATGTGGACATACACTAACAGGACTCATCTTAAACTAGGGGTGGGAATCACTAGACGTCCCATGATATAGTAGTATCTGTATACTAATGTTACTGTACGATATTATGCTGATTTTAAAACATTTTGCCATAAACTGAGTATTGCAACATTGCATTTTATTACCTCTTTTCACAGGCATTGTATGTCCCCACATTAAATGTCAATATCTTTTTTATCTAATAGGATAAAGTTTTCAGTCTGTTTATCTTACTTGAATCATTTGTATTGCAGCAAAATAAGCAGACAGACTGACCAACACTGTCATAATAACATGTACAGCTACTACTATACAGCTATTTTGAACAATGTTTCATTTGTAGAGGGGGAGGAAGAGACAGAGAAGATGAACAATGTTTATACAAAAACGTCTGCAAAGCAGCAGATGCTTGAAATATGAAGATTGAATTCAACACATTTTCTACCACCAAGTGTCAAACACACTGCAAAAGTCTTTTTGAACATGACGTATAATTTGTGTTGACTGATTTGTGTTTACTAAGGTGCTGACGCCGTGGCAACAGGCCACTACGCCAGGACTTCACAGGAGGATGAGGAGGTTTTCCAACAGACACACACAGCGCCGCCCACCACTCTGTTCAGAGATCGATTTGAGATCAGAAATCGTAAGTTTATTCTTGTCTCAGTTTAATGTTTCACCTCTTTTCACCTTAAATTTGAACTGTTTCCTTTGTTTCTGTTCTTCTCATTTCTGCGTTATGCTGCTCTTTCTGTGTTTTAACTCTAATAAAACAATAATAGCTTTAAGATCAAACCCTTTAACATTCTATATCTTTTTTCTCTTCCCTCCATCCAGCGGTGAGGTTGCACATGGGAGCAGATCTCATCAAAGACCAAACCTTCTTCCTCAGTCAGATCTCCCAGGATGCTTTGCGGCAAACCATGTTCCCACTGGCCGGACTCACCAAAGAGTTTGTGAAAAAGATTGCGGCGGAGGCCGGATTTCACCATGTGCTGAAGAAGAAAGAGGTAGAAATAAATACATGACTCCATGTTTCTATTACATCAGGAGATCATTAATATGAAAGGAATATGTGTTCCCTTTATGTGCAAACAGTAAACTTGTAAACTGGTTTGACTTCCCAGAGCATGGGTATCTGCTTCATCGGAGAGAGAAACTTTGAAAACTTTATTTTGGAGGTAAGAATTAAAGCTGAAACAATTTTATCTGGATTACAATTTGTCAAGTCTTTCTTGTTTTCTTTATTTTTCCTGTTTGGTGTGTTTCTGTATTTGGAACAGCGTATCCTGACTTTTAAGAGATGCATCTAAACCTGTACTGTTTTTCTTCTTCTTATGTTTCCAGTATATGGAACCTAAACCAGGGAACTTTGTCTCCATTGAGGATGGGACTGTCAAAGGGACACACAAAGGTATGTTTGTGGTTGTTTAAGGCTCTCAAATTATGAACTTGGACCAAATAAAGAACTGGTGTGTTACTGTGATCTTTAATGTCTCCTGCTATATTACACATAAGGCCGATTAAAACTTAAGATCCCTGTTTCCTGCTTTAGTCTCTAAACAATCAAAACAACTCTGTCCCTTCATGTCTCTGTCCATCCAGGCTGGTTCACTCTGACGCTGGGCCAGAGGGCGCGGATAGGAGGGCAGAGAGACCCCTGGTTTGTGGTGGACAAAGACATTACTACTGGAGATGTGATAGTGGTGAGAAAGTCTCTCTATGTTGTTTAATTGGGTCTTTTTTTTTCGCAACACATTAGCCGTGCTAATGGATGTTGTGTTGTCTGTTTCTAATGCTGCAGTCATTAAATATGAAATATAAATTGTGGAATACCCAGCACAAGGACGGCCCCGTCATATGTTATATGATGTTCTTCACTGTGAAGAAAGTGCCTGATAACATTTTGTATTCACATTTATTTTCCCAAACTCAGGCTCCGACCACCAATCACCCGGCTCTTTTCCGTGACACGGTGCGGACGGACCGCTTCCACTGGTTAACCGTTGACCCGCCCCCTGAGCTGGTAAAGACTCAGATGATGGAATGTCATTTTCGCTTCATCCACCAAATGCCGCTCAGTGAGTTTCATGTTCTCAGTGCCTTTATACTGAAGAGTTAGAAGCTGTGAAATGCAGGGAGACACTATTACTGAGTATGAAAAACAACTTTATTGTGCTTCCCAGCTCCGTGTACAGTGACGCTGAACATGAACGGCTCCGTGTGGATCTCACTCTCCCAGCCAGTCAGAGCTCTGACACCTGGACAGGTAACCGCTAACACACAGAATACACAGAAATAAGACAGGCCTGTGATTTTAGAATGAAAATAATGTCACAAGACTTAAAAATATGCACATAGTTCCACTTTCAGGGTTCCTACAGGTGCTGGAAGTCCTTGAAAACACTTGGATTTTAATGTGGTGTTTTAAGGTTTAGAAAGTGCCTTGAAAAAGTTATTGAAACTGCTTGAACAATACATCACTTTGCATCACTTGAATTTGCCTTTGGAAGCGGTGTAGGCGCCCTGTCTTTCTTACTGTAGGAGTCTAATTACATGTTTGTCTTTTTTTCCTTTCCTCCCCCAGTTTGCTGTGCTCTACAAAGGAGACGAGTGTCTGGGGAGTGGGAAGATCATGCATCTGGGCCCCAGTGAATACACACTCCAGCAGGGCAGAGAACGGTGGGTAGCAGCTACACAAGTCAAGGACCCTGAACCAGGCAGCTGAGAGGAGCTCACAGCCCGGCAGCGGAGGAGGAGCTCTGTCCGGTACATTAGGTACACCACACTGTTCATGAAGATGAACTGTCCCTTTGACAGTGGTGCCTGTTCTGGAGGCTGTAAACTGTTTTTAAACTTTGAAGTATTCATAAGGAAAAGACAAACAGGTTGATTTCTGCACTGCTGTTAGTATTTTGTGTTTAGACACAAAAAGCTTATCTCATAAACTGTCTAAAAGAAAAATCAAAATTTGTTTATCTATGCCTTCTGCATTCTTTTCAGCGGGCAGCAGGGGGCAGCTCTACTGGGTGTAAAAAAAAAAGTCTGATCGCATAGATGTCTATGAAAAAATTAACAAATGTATACTTGATTTATTACCTCGGTAAACATTTTTTCTAGTTTCAAGTCTTCTTCAGTACAGCATGAGTATTATTTTGTAAATGATGCTCCCAATTATAGTAAAACAGATGATAAGCTTTGAGGCGTGGCTACCTTGTGACTGACAGGTCACAACCAATGCCACCCATTGGTTTGTGAACTACAGGTTCTCAGCCAGCTCCGTTCCAAATAAGGTCGCTTCTGGCTCTAAAAATATGGCAACTGCCAAAATGCCAAACTTGAGGCTTCCAAATGGAAGTTTTCAAACTAATGGGTGATGTCACAGTGGCTAAATCCACTTCCTTTACACAGTCTAAGGTCTCATCACATAGAACTGGTACGACCAGACAGGGGAGGTTCATTAAGTCAGGGGGGGATATAAAAATCTACTAGCTGCTCATTTACTCAATAACATTTACCTCATTTCAAAAATAAATCAGGCTTCTCTGACTTCACTTTTACACTAAACATTACTGATCAGATCTGCGCTGATGCAGCAGTCGCTGTCAGTTACAGTGTGTCTGTTTCTGCCTCAAATAGAAAAGGTTTGTCATTATTCATACTGATGCTAGGACTGTGTGCTATGTATTTTAAAGACCTGCACCTTGGTATAAAGTTATTTGAGGGCAAAAAGGGCTATTGGATAATCATGTACTTTATCTGGAGGTACTCTATGCAAATTCAATTACCAGAATTGTGGTTATCCTTTGGAATTGGGGTCGCATAGCCAAAATAAAGCTAACTTTTTTGAAAAGTAGCTGATTTTAAGATGTTTCAGAAGATGAAAAACAGTCCCTCAACCCGCGCTTTTATTATTAAGTGTTTGTCTTCATTTAGTACTCGATGTCAGACCTGTGGTCTGGAAAAAAAGCCTGTCCTTTTAAAGGCTGCTGGTGTTTATGGTTGTTTTCGTTATTGTAATAATCAAAAGCCTGTGAGTGACCCAGGAAAGGGAGCGGGTAAGAGGTCCTGGTGGGATTTGACTCCAAGCTACCATGTGGGTAAAGAGATGGTGGACACATACTTGGCATCTTATTTGTGAATGAATGACTCTGATATTGTTCAGTACAATGTGATTCAAACTTACTGTAGATTTTCCTGTCATCTCTAAAGCTGCTCATGAATTTCTTCTCCTCTTTTCTGATTGACTGTCCCTCGTGTTCGTCTTGTCTCTGTGCCAAATGCAAACCTACATTACACTGATCAGTGTTAGTCCAATGTTGCATCACTGTAAAAGAGCAAAATGTGTTTTTCTTTGTTAATTGTTAAATTTTGTTTATACATTCATCCAGAAGTAGAAACAAAGTGCAGAGCAGTCACTCTGCACCGTTTTTGTGTTAATTTTAAGTTTTCTATAAGAGGAGAAATTACGTTCAAACACCAGATGATGGCAGTCTGGAGAAATCATTACCTGGAAACAAGTTAACAAACAGTTACAACCAAATATGATACAAAAACAAAAGAAAACCAATATGGTTTTATTTGTTATTGTAGCTCTTTTACACATCAGGCACATTTTGAGACAGTTGAATTCAATTGTTTTAAATAACTGAAAAGACAATAAAATTGTTCAACTCAGCTGTAACTTAACTAGTAATACTATTGGATCCATTTTTTAAAATGTGGGATTTTATAACATTATAGGAATATGAATAAAAACATTTTAAGTGCCTTTTCTTTTAAAATGGCGTTATGAGTTGGGGAACATGACTTCTTCCTTTACTTGAACATTTACCAGTTGGTGAATAAACCTAATAAGTGACGTGGTGATTTCTTTTTTAGAGTCATTATGAAAAATACAGTATGCTGTCAGGCTTTGATTGTCATGCAGTTATTAATCCACAGGGGGGCGCTATTATTCAAGATTAATGTCATAGTGAACCTGTTATCCTCAAGGTAGTATAGTTTTGCAACATCAGCATTCTGAATGTACATCACAGCAGAGTTTAATCATACAGATTTGACCTCATCATATTGTCTGATTTCCCAAAGCAGAGTATAGAGGGTTTTTGAGTTTCTCTGCCATTTTAAATGAATTTTCTTAAGGACAAAACGTGATAAGAATACAGAGAGCATAAATGCTCAAACAACACCAATAACAGTCAGAATAAAAATAATAATAATAATAACAATAATAATAACAACAATAATAATCAGAATAATGATAAAACGTGTTGTTGATTTAGCACCATGCAATACAATAAAGTGAAAATAAAAGTTCCAAAAACTTGAAATCCAGAAAACTTTCAAAATAAGATGAAAAATAAAGAATGATCAAATATTTTTCACAATTGAATAAAGAAAACAAGAATACATAATAATAATACTAATCATATAATACATTTTATATACAATTTTGATTAAAATCACGAGTGTAATGGCCATTTAACAATCTCAGCCTGAAGAACACAATCTTATCTTGATTAGATGAGTGAAATGTAACATAAAACATATTTTCTGAAGTTGTTGAACATTTGCTGAAAACAGTTATTTGATGGATAATGTACTTATTTGAACTATGTCCACCTTTTTAAAAAGACATTAACAGAAGAGTAGCAGCTTGTTGGAGTTGTGTGACATGTCAGTATCTTTGTCTAAAGTTGTGGCCTTGAAGTCCTAGTTCAGCTACTTTTCATGTCCTTTTTTATGTGCTTACAGCTACTTCAGCATACAAACGCTGAAGAGGGAGCGACACTCAAACACGCATTAGGAATTTTACCAACCCTCACCTTATTGTAATAACAATGCACTTGCGCGCATTGGTCACCCGGTCAGGGCCACTTCCTAAATCTCCATGAGAAAAAAATAGGCCCCCCCGTGAAAGCGTCCCAGAGGGGGAACCCAGCAGGTTTATGGTAATAAGTCTCTGAGGAGGAGAGGAGAAGGAGGAGGAGGAGGCGGAGGAGAGCCACGGAGCCATTTTGTACTCACTTTGCACTCATTGTGGGTTAACGCAGCTGCTGCGCGCCGTGGATACGCTGATACTATGGATACCGAGCGTCCTTTTCCACGTTAAAACTTCACCATGAGGGATAAAAGTAAGACGCGGTGTTGGGAGAGGGAGAGTTAATGCTTTTGCGGAGGAGTTTCAGTGAAGTTGAATGGGATTTGGTTCACAAGCATGGAGCTACCGATGTGTTGGATTTGGGTTTGTGTCCTGTTCAACGTGCCGC
>CAFUXE010000270.1:653909-682135 GCA_903364295.1 Serranus cabrilla | reverse complement strand
TGAGAGACACAATGGGATCATCAGTCTGTCCCATAAAGTTCAGTGTGCGCACACACCGAGGAACCCAGCGCCTGTTTATTTCAGGACAGCTTCCTTGACATCTGGGGACGTTATTCTGACACAGTTTAATGTGTTTGTTCACGGCCAGGACTGTTTTATTAAATACAAGAGAAAGACGGCGTCAGGTAAGCCAGACATTCACATTAAACACCTTGCAAAACTGGAGGCAACTTCCTGCTTACCCGCAGGTAAACTGCTTTTGAATGTAACAGAACTTTTGCCTGCCATTACGCGCAACACTGCCTTTTTGGACAGCATGTGTGTTGGCAAAGACTTGAGTGCAGTATTCCGACATGGGGATTTGTTCCTGGCCAGTGACTTATGTCTTGAGCACAGAGGACAGCCGGAGGTGAATTTGCACTGCGCGCTGCACAGCTCTGCAGGCGGCAGGCTCTCTGTGCAGCTGAGTCTGACGCTTGTAAAAGTGCTTAAACATCATGGATCCTCCTCAGAGATCTCTCAGAGAAAGTCCGGCAGGTTGATACGCAGGGGCAAGCGACAGGTAAATGTCGCTCCACAGTTCCAGCTCCCCAACTATCAGGTGTCTGTGCCCGAGAATGAGCCTCCGGGCACGCGGGTTATCACCCTGAAAGCCACTGACCCGGATGATGGAGAGGGAGGGAGGCTGGAGTACAACATGGAAGCCTTGTTTGACAGCAGGTCCAATGACTTTTTCGAAATTGACTCTCAAACAGGGAGCATAACAACCACCCAGTCACTAGACAGAGAAGTCAAAGACACACACGTTTTCAAAGTCACTGTAAGTGATAATGGCTCTCCTAAAAGATCTGCCAATTCTTACCTCACTGTCACAGTGAGTGACACTAATGACCACAGCCCCGTGTTTGAGCAAACTGAATACCGCGTGAGCATCCGGGAGAACGTAGAAGTGGGGTTTGAAGTGATGACAATCCGAGCCACAGATGGGGACGCTCCCTCCAACGCCAACATGATTTATAAAATTGTGAACGGCGAAGGTGTTAACTCTGTGTTTGAAATCGACCCCCGGAACGGCCTGGTGAGGATCAGAGAGCGGCCAGACAGGGAGACCCGGTCCAAGTACCAGCTGATTGTTGAGGCCAACGACCAGGGCAAAGACCCAGGCCCTCGCAGCGCCACCGCCACTGTCAAAATCTCTGTGGAGGATGAGAACGACAACTACCCACAGTTCAGTGAGAAGAGATATGTTGTACAGGTCCCAGAGAATGTGGCGGTCAACACCAAAGTCATCCAGGTGGAAGCTACAGACAAAGACGAGGGGAACAACGCCAAAGTTCATTACAGCATCATCAGCGGCAATGTCAAGGGCCAGTTCTACATCCACTCCCCCACCGGTGTGATAGACGTCATCAACCCTCTGGACTATGAGATGATACGGGAGTATAATTTGCGGATTAAGGCTCAGGATGGTGGCAGGCCTCCTCTGATAAACGGCACAGGGATGGTGGTGGTGCAGGTGGTGGACGTGAACGACAATGCCCCCATGTTTGTCAGCACACCTTTCCAGGCTACTGTGTTGGAAAATGTGGCTGTTGGTTATTCTGTGATCCACATCCAAGCAATTGATGGTGACTCAGGAGAAAACGCCCGTTTGGAGTACCGGTTAACTGACACCACGCCTGGTTTTCCGTTCACCATCAACAACAGCACAGGTTGGATCACAGTGAGTGAAGAGCTTGACAGGGAGACCACTGACTTCTACACGTTTGGCGTGGAGGCGAGGGATCATGGGATACCTGTGATGTCATCCTCAGCCAGTGTCAGCATCACGGTGCTTGACGTGAACGACAACATTCCCACGTTTACAGAGAAGGTCTACTCACTGAAGATCAATGAAGATGCTGTCGTGGGGACCAGCGTGTTGACAATGACGGCTGTGGATAGAGACGTCAACAGTGTGGTGACCTATCAGATCTCCAGTGGCAACACCAGAAACCGCTTCGCCATCACGAGCCAAAGCGGCGGCGGTCTCATCACCCTCGCCCTCCCTCTGGACTACAAGCAGGAACGCCAGTACGTCCTGACGGTCACCGCCAGTGATGGCACACAACATGACACTGCTCAAGTGTTCATCAATGTGACAGACGCCAACACACACCGGCCCGTCTTCCAAAGTGCCAACTACCAGGTGATGCTCAGTGAAGAAAAACCGGTTGGCTCCACTGTGGTGGTGATCAGTGCGACAGATGAGGACACGGGCGAGAACGCTCGCATCACGTACGTCATGGAGGACAATGTTCCTCAGTTTAAAATCGACCCGGACACAGGTGCCATCACAACACAAATGGAGATTGATTATGAAGACCAGGCCTCCTACACACTAGCCATCATTGCCAGAGACAACGGCATCCCTCAGAAATCTGATACCACCTATGTGGAGATTATCATTCTTGACGCCAATGATAACACTCCTCAGTTTCTTCGGGATAGGTACCAGGGGACTGTATTTGAAGATGCACCTGTCTACACCAGCGTCCTCCAGATCTCTGCTTCTGACAGAGACTCTGGCTCGAACGGCAGGGTGAGCTATACGTTTCAGGGTGGCGATGACGGAGAAGGGGATTTCTTCATAGAGCCTTACTCTGGTATCATCAGAACTGCTCGCAAACTGGACCGGGAGAATGTTCCCATTTACACTCTGAAGGCCTACGCTGTGGATAAGGGGGTTCCACCTCTAAAAGCAGCTGTCCCCATTCAAGTGGTTGTCCAAGACATAAACGACAATGCTCCAGTGTTTGAGAAGGACGAGCTGTTCATTGATGTGGAGGAGAACAGCCAGGTGGGGTCCGTCGTGGCCCGGATCACTGCTACTGACCCTGACGAGGGCACCAATGCTCAGATCATGTACCAGATTGTTGAAGGGAATATTCCAGAGGTTTTCCAGCTTGACATTTTTAATGGCGACCTTTATGCACTCACAGACCTGGATTATGAGACTAAAACAGAGTATGTCATTGTGGTCCAGGCCACCTCAGCCCCACTGGTGAGTCGGGCCACTGTGCACATCCGCCTGATAGATATGAATGACAATATGCCGGTGTTGCAGGACTTTGAGATTATCTTCAATAACTACATCACCAACAAGTCCAACAGTTTTCCATCAGGAATAATAGGAAAGGTACCAGCTCATGACCCGGATGTGTCGGATAAGCTACGGTACAAGTTTGAGTCTGGAAATGAGCTCAATTTACTGCTGCTGAATGAGGACACTGGGGATCTGAGGTTGAGCAGGGACCTGGACAATGACAGGACCCTGGAAGCACCCATGACCATTTCAGTGACAGGTAAGAACAATCATCTCCTTCCTTTATAGGCTTTTTTTCTTTCTTACTTTTTTTTATCAGTTTTCACAAGGTAATAAAATGTGTTAAAGATGTTAAAATGTGAGTCACTGCTTGTGATGTATCATCACACTGCAGAGTCAATATAGAAACTTATGTTGAAGAGAGGCCGAGGGCAGGTTTTGGTTGGTGTTGACTGTATGTTCAGTGAGTTTGCTGCAGGCTCTCTGCGGGATCCGGTTGTGCTGGTTTTGTGCCATTAAGGTGATAAATCTATTGTGTGCAAGTGGTTGGTTTAGGTAATAAAAAGGTGCTATTAGCAGGGCACCCTGATAACCCAAGCCCTTTGTTGTTGCAGATATGTGGGTTTCTGTCACACGTTAGAACACACACGTGTATTATAGTGCAGGCTTATGCACACACACATTATTTCCCACCCTTAGAGTATTTGAAGTGGTTGAAGGTTTGTGGCCCTGTGTAGGTGTGCTTCTGGGAGCTTTATGCACATCTTGTGGCAAGATGTCTCCCAGGATATCACTAGAATTTTCATGCTTTGCTTAGTTTTGACACGTTTTTCACGCTTACCTGGAATTTGAATGATAGGGAAGAGTTTAGATTTATGGAGCTTTCAGCAGTAACTCAAGGTGTGAGTTGGTATTAACAAGGGCATGCAGGAAGAGTTTGCCTTAAGTTGCTTTTTTTTCCACTACAGAAGCAGACTTTGCTCTTTCAAGTTAAAGATTAGACAAGTGCAAACACTGGACATTCACACCTAAGCTGGCAGAGTAACTGCTACAGTGGCATTAATCAGTCAGTTGAACAGGCACGATAAATCTAATACCCTGACAGAATAACTACCCTGTCACCTACTGACAGCTGGTTGCTCAACCTTCTCTCTCTCATTCTTTATTTTTTCTGTTCCTCATCCTTTTCCCACTCTCCATCTCTTGATCTCCTGAAGCACATTAAGCCCCAAAATGGGCAAACAGCCCAAACACAGCGAGATCTCTTCAGCTCGCCCTCTTTCTGTGTCATTCCATCATCTCTCTAAGCTGAGGAATGCCAGCATATCACACATACTGAGGGAATACAAATGAGCTGCTATGGACCGGGCTGCAGCAGGGCGAGCCCACATTCCCACTCCGTCAACTTAATCATGTTTGTGGTTTTTTTAGCTGTACGCTCTTAATCGTTTTGACGAGTAGAAATAATTCTCAGAACTTTCTGCACGCAAGGAAGTCTTTGAATATCTTTCTTTGATCATTTCAGTGGCATTTCTCCCATTTTAGGCATTGATGGAATGATATAGTAGCTCTTGGCTTCCCCCAGATGTCTCGCTTTTTTCTCCAACAGTGTTTTTCCTAAATTACTTGTGCCCCGTCTTTGTCTCGGACAAAAGATGGGCCGTCCCTTTTCTAAGAGCTTTATGGCCGTTATAGACGACCCGTGGAGCATCTGAGGAGGCAGCGGCTGACCACAATGGCTCCAGCCTGTACAGCCCTCATTCACTGACACTGCATTCATGTTTATCAATAACAGCTGACAGCTCTTGCCGTATCCCTGACAACAGTGACCTCCTGATGGTCCCAACGGAGGACTCTTCATTACTTTTACTCATGTGCACACTAATATAAGCAAGCACATGTTCATGCACAATTAAACAGATTCACATACTGCAGACCCCCCTGTTTTTGGTGGCTCACACTGATGTCAAGTGTTAGGTAACCATTACCGCTGATGTCTTGACCTTTCAACCCCGAGCTCTTGAGAGCGGAGAGCCTGAGGGGATTGGTGAGCTAATAGTACCTTAACAAGAAGACAAGAGTCTGATTGTGTCCGTCTCTCTCAAATTCAGTCTTCAGTCTCTGGCTCCAAAGGCCTCCCATACTCTATTTTGGGGTATATAGTTTTGTTTTGTGGTTATTGCTTTGACCTCTTTTCTGTCATTCTGTGATTTAGAGGTCTTTAGGGGTCCCGTTGGTTTCAAGGCTCATCCCAGGACTAGGGCTGGGTATCAGTACTCGATACCTTTTATGGTTTTGCCCAAAATAACCAAGTACAAAGTAATATTGGAACTTCTTCAGTCAAAGCAGATCAAGAATAAAAAACACTTGTTTGGTTATATTCACAGCCAAACATTCATACATTTAACGAGGCATCTGATTGGCCGACTACTGCAGCAGCTTAAACCCATACAGTGTGTGTGTGGTGAAGCTAAGTATTTTAGATGGCGTTGGCAGTTCAGCATGTATTTCTGTAAAAATCACCTCAATGGGAAGAAGTGGTGGATTTTTTTCTAGCTGGAATGAAGTGCTCCACTGGTATCTGTAGCACTTTAAGGTGTTGGTTTATTATAGATTATCCTCATTATAGGGTACGGTGTGTTTCACTTTCATGGATCTTCTGTGTTTCTCAATATGATTATCCCTGAGTGAATCTGAGTTATTAACTCATTATGTCTGCTCACGATTGCATCGACATCCTCTGTCCATAAGTGATGACGTTGCTGTAGCGATGCATTAGCTCAGTCCTGTCTGCTTAAACCTGATTATTATGCCTGATCAACCGAACAAAAGACTGTTGATGTAGCACAGTGAGCATTGATTTGTCTCAGCTGTCGAGTGTTTTCCTCCTTCCGTCCTCCTAATCAAGGCTCCTCTGTGAACCTGTCAATGGAGTGCACAGGTGCTTTTATTTTGGCGAACAGCAGGCCTGAGAATGTTTCTCTAGCCCTCCGCTGAAACACAAGAATGCCCTGATAACTCCCCTGAGATACACTCACTTTACACACTCTGCTAGCCACAACACTATCTGTCCTCGTTCCCTCTCCCCCTGCACTGTGTGTGTGTGGGATGGTGAGCTCTGTGGCTCGATAGCTACGGGCTATGTGTTTTCATTGTAAGAGCTCTTATCTTAGCTTGTCAAATTTCTCTTAAAACCTTTGGGGTTTTTGCTCTGTTTTCTAAAAGATGAGTATCCGTCAATTTCTGACTGTCCCGAAAGGCAGATTTGTAGTGCACCTTTTTCCTCTCTCTCTCTGCTGTATTTACTTCAACAGGTGTAAACTTTCACTATGCCACTGAGGTCTATCCAGTCAGTTACATGCCTGTTATTACTTTCTAATCAGAGCAGGCCTGCAGTGATACACAGGAAACTCTTGAATCACAATTTCACCAATTTGTTTCCTGCACAATTAGACTCTCAAACCAGCTGGTTGATTGCCAGAACTGACAGTCAGACAAACCATCTAAAGCCGAGATTCACCAGCATTTGTCTGGCTTTTGTTGTTAGTAAGCCCATGCTGTCAGCAATCGGGATAATTAGTGATTTGTCCATGTAGCCGCCACATTCCTTCATTAGCGCCAACCAAACTGCTGCTTCCTGATCTGCATCTACTGTGTCCTGGAGTTTTTTTCCCCGTACCTGATAGGTGGGGTCCACATCAGCAGGAGTTAGAGCTTGCACGAACTGGCTATAGGTGGAGTTGTGTTATATCATTCAGTGATGCAGCATAGCAGATTGCTACTTAAACGATTAGGAATGATTGATGCTAAATCGTCTTTTTCCACCCTGGCTCTGATCTTTTACCTTACTCTCAGTGAGTGGGACGGCATGCCGCTACTTGCACTCACTCACACACACACACACACACCCGCCTGCCTCCCCCTTCTCCTCTCTTTCCCCCATGGGGCTTTTGCTGAGCTTCCATGCTTTTGGTTTTGCTCTTAATCCCGTTCGAGGAGTTGCATAGCTCAGCTTTTTAACATTTCTGTTCTTGTTCACCCTACCCCCCTCTCTAACACGTTCTCTGCTTTCCCTCTCTCAATACACGTAATTAGTTTTCTACTGTGACACAGGAGCTTATTTGAAAGTCCGGGCCGAGATAAAATGCAGTCTGCTGATGTACTCGGTGACCTTCCTTGAACAGGCTACTTAAAACATTCCTGTGGAAGCTGCTGCTTCTTTTTATTAGGAAAAATTATGTAATTGTCTCCTCATTATAAGGCACAACATTATTGTGCAATAGACTTTAGATTGATGGGTGTGATGCATTGCTGCATATATTAAATTTGTGGCTTTTCATTCATTCTTTCTTGCCACATCATGAAATCCAGTGACAGATCTTCCCCTGATCTGCCCCATCCCTATTCCTTGGCATTTTCAAATCATTATGTTTCCATGAAATATTGCATCACACAAGACAAATTACTACTTTCTGAGTGACTCAAAGGAAAAAACAATTCCTGTCAGACTCCTGCTCCCGTTTCCCGTCTTCTCCCAGGTAACTGTCATGTGTTTGATGTTCCGACAAGTGAAATGTGACTCCTCACCCGAGCTCAGGTGTGGCAGTGATGCACAGCCGGTGAGGACACATGACCTCTCACCTATGAGATCAAAGCGGGACATGGGGTTTTACACACACACTCAGTGGTGAGAAATGACCCTTTACTGTCTTACACGTGACTTCTGACCTCCCAGCCTGATGGATGGAGCACAGAGGCAGTAAGGAGTGCACAGGCAGAAGAGAGATGTTGTCTGTGTGGCTCTGAGTGGATGTAAAATATGACTTCAATTTTGGATTGTTCTCATTTTTGGTTAATCTGACGATTATTTTCTCATTTAAACGATTAATTGATTACTCGTTTTGTGTATAAAATATCAGAAAATGGTGAAAAATGTCCTTCCCAGTTTTTCAAAGTCAAAGTGATGTCTTTAAATGTCTTGTTCTGTCAGTCCAAAACCAGAAGACATGCCACTCAAAATGATATAAGCAAAAAAAGCAGGAAATCTCCATATTTGAGAGGCTAAAAACAGCATTTTCTACAATTTTTTTCATGAAAAGTAGTTGGTGTATGTATAATTTATGGATTATCCAACTAATGATTAATTATAAGCATGGTAAGATAAAATAAGATAAGATATGACTATATTAGTCCCATAACAGGGATATTTCCATTGTTACAGCAAAATAGAAAGAAACAATTAAATAACAATAAATAGAAACAAGCAATATTAACAAGAAATCTAAAAGTATTAACAATTTACCAAGAAATACTAAAACACTTCAGAGGACCCAACTATGCATGTGAATGTGTTTGTCTGCATGTTTGGAGCCTGCATGTCTGTCTGCAGCAGCTCCTGTGTTTTCCTGCAGTATGTGTGTGAGATATGTTGGCTCTCTCAGTAACTGATATTGGGAGATCCCATTCATTCCTAACATATCACACACTCCTGGCTTTAAACGGTGCCCCTCACCACACTCCCCTCTGTGCCCTCCCTCCTCCTCCCATCTCACTGTTCTTTCCTCTCACCCTCCGACTTATTGTCTTCCCTCGTGTCTTCTCAGTCTTTCTTTGTCTCTCTGCGCTTTCCTAAAGAATACACTCGTTCCTTGAGCATGTGTCGAGAGTGTGCTGTTGTCCTGCCACGTGGTTGTCCAAGATAAATCTGTCCTGAGTGGCCACAGAAACTTATTAGATTACTGTTCTTCTAGCTTTCTTTATCTGTCTGCATGCCTCTCTTGTCAGTCTGACCGTACATCTTTTTGCATGTGTGCCTATGTGTGCGTACCTGCCGGGACTCTCTTCTGCCAGTATGGCAAAATCATAAGCATGATGACTCTGGTCAATGTTGAGATTATTTAATACAGTTACTTGTTGACTTTGGAAACATCATGCATTTAATAAACTTAAAAAAAAAAAGTTTTTAACAGAGGATATTCCTGAACATTTGTAACGTAATTTAAATGAAAAAAGGGAAAAAATTTAATTTAATATTAAACATTTTGTGAAGTATACCAAACATATTCCAGTTGGTGAAAAGGGAAGTGCACAAGGTCACCATAATCCTTATTCCTCTATTTTCTTGTTTTCATAGCTGTTACATTTGAAGATTAAATACCTACCTACATACCTACCAGTATGTCAAATACCCAGTATGTTTTTCTTTTTTTAGTCATGCTAGCTGCAATTACACGGTGCCCCTTGTCCTGACGCAGCGTACACAAGATGAAGGAAACAAAAAAGCAAAGAATATAACTTGTGCTCATATCTCCATGTCTCTGTTTGTGTGTTCAATGAGCGAGAAAGGAATCACATTCATGCTTAATCTTGTACATCCACCGAGGGCTTTAATGTTCTGGTCTGTGTGCGTGTGTATGTGTGTGTGTGCCTCCGGGCTGGGAGACTAGGGTTTGAAGTGTAAATACCAAGGGATCAGGACTGGTCACTGTTCGACTCCACTGATGTCTGAACGCTCAATTACAGAGTAGAGAGAGGAGGATCCAAGGCTGTCTGCTGATGCCGTCACTGCAGTGATAGTGGGACGGGCCGGGCGCTCCCTTTACCTCATGGGAAAACTCTGACTCAAGAGGCTTGAAGAAGTACCATTTTTGTGTCTTTATACCCGGCACAGCTGGCAGTTTTGTCTGAGTCTCCCAAATCTGTGCACCTTATGCTACTTGAGCCTTATTTCCTCCCACACTATTAATCCATGTGCTGCTTTCTCAAGATCAGGAAATCTCTCTGAGCAATGTGCTTGTTTTTGTCGTTGGCTGGAAAGTGGGTTAGAAAGTGAGGGGCATTCCCATCACGCGAGTGTGTGCTGTGGGGGTTGTTTGTTTGCAAACACCTTTGTTTTGGGTCCGGATTCATCAAGGGAAAGCGGTAAAGGCTGAGGTGCAAAGGGGGGGTGTGCCTATGTTGTGCCTTGTAATGAAGTGAACTTTTTTTGTGCTATTTTTTTGTAAATTAAGGCGAGACAATGCAGGCAAAACATGTTTTGTTCATGCATTGGTCATTTTGAGGTTTGGGGCTTGTTTTCTCCCATAACATATCTTCTTTTAGAATAGTGGGAAGAAAACATTTTACTATATTTTTTAGATTTCTCCCTAATTGTCAAAGTTAGTATTCTATTGCAAGAGCAAGACAAGTGTAAACTTTGTCATCACAGACATCATCTTCTATATCTTTGTTGCTCTGAATTATATTCAATATTTTGTCTTCAGATTGTCAGTTCCATTAATGTATGTATGTATACAAACCTTTAAAGGCCGTTTAAAAATTAGTTTTTTCTCATGTTCTGAGCCGTTAATCTCAACTTCAGTTACACTTACAGACACCAAACTTACCGGTTTTATTCCCAACTGTATTATGAAGGTTTTTACAGAGGGGGTTTTCTATAACATGTTGCTAAAAACATGAATAGATTTTATATGGCTTTTGACAGTATTTTCTGATTTATGAAATGATAAAAGGACACATCCCATTTTCCTTCTACAGTTTGCCACACAGGTGTCACACACCACCCTTACCCCTCTCTCTCTCTCTCTCACACACACAAACACACACACACACTGGCAGGGTTATCTCGTTTACATGCTGCAGGACAGTGATTTCACCACTCAACCTCCAGCAGGTTTTGAGGGTTAGAGGGGGTCGTATTTGATTGTAACCTGACACACTTCTCTCAGTCCCCTTTCTTTTTTATTCTCTCTTCCTCGGACGACACAGTACTCCCCTTTGTCTCTCTCAGGGGGAGGCTGGGAGGGGGAGCATCGCAGCTCGCCGCCGGCTTACAAGTGTGACATTACATGCGTCATGATGTGCGATGACCAGCTGCAGGAATGTTAAGTGGCAGTGGGGTGGGGGCTAAGGGTGTATATATACAGTATGAAGCCAGAGTGAGTGACATGTGTGACAGTGAAGAAGAAGGAGGCAAAGAAGAAAGAAAGAGGAGATGATAGGGGGACAGTTGTCGCTCGTATCTGATTTCTGGGATATGTTTTAGGGTATCTTTGGGAACTAGCATGAAGTCTAAAGATGTATCTGCAGAGTAAGAATAACAGAAGATGCCATCTTTCTCTACCTGTTTTTCTTATTTATGTTTCTAAGCTTCCAAGCTTGCCAAGTTATGGCAACAGTCCCGTGTGAATGACATGACATTTGCTTGTCACGGCAACACGGACAAATTTAGATGCAAGCATTGAAATTCCAGCTTTGTGTAGGTTGCATGTCATGAGGTCAGATTATTTACTGATTTACTCCATCAGCTGCACATGAGAACTCAAGTCATGTGACTCCATTCAACTGTGTAAACATGTGTAGTCGTAATTTCGGATTCTGTTTTAAGGTTCCACTGGCTACTTTAAAAACACAGTTTGACCTTTAGCTGCATTATTGACCTTTTAACTCGTAGAAACCAGACTTTAGCCTCAGGTGTCGGAGCTCTTCAGTCTAGACTGAAAGCCAGAGGAAGCCAGATTTTCATTACCAGGGTCCCTGTAATGATGGACAACCTGCCTGAGGAGCCGAGGCAAGTTAACGCATTGCAGTCAATTATAGCCTTTCTTATAAAAATAAAAATTGGGAACATCAAAGAGTTACGAGGCGCATTTCATCCTTTGCAGAAATAAATCAGTAGCTGTTATCAGTGTGGATTCTACATGAGTTGTGCTAGAAAGTACTGAAACATTTATGGTACCTTTGCTTTGAAAACAAAACAACAAGACCAGGAAGTCACTGCCCCCAGTCAAGAAACAGTTCATCTGATATCGAACCAAAAAACGCAACTTCTTCTTACATTGTAGTAGTTATATAGCACATTAATCAGTTGGCTTCAGATATTCTTGGTAACAACCAAAAAAATAGTTTTGAAACTTCTCCGGTCAAATGATACCTGCAGTCTATCCTTTTTGCACCAAGATTTAGGAAATAAAGACTATTTTTTACATGATGGCTATCAAATGAAGTAAAAAGAAAAGGTCGGTATCACTTTAAAGGTACTGGTTTTGGTACTGTCAAGCAAAATTTCTCAAGTGATATCCAGCTATTGTATGGAACCAGGCTAGCTGCTTCCTCCTGCTTTTTAGTCTTTATGCTATGCTAAGCTAAACATGTGTTATCTTCTGTACCTTCATGTTTAGCATACAAATTAGAAAAATCAATCTTCACATCTCACTCCTCAAAAAAATTGATAAAAGTATATCCCCAAATTTCTAACTATTCATTTGAGACCTACAAGACAATTTAGCTAAAATTAGCTTTTCTTTAAGTGTGTATCTACATTTTCTTGGCAATAAGTTGTTGAGAAGGTGTTTTACTGCTTCAGTTATTCACCTTTTAGGTCTTTGTCTTTTCTATTTTTTTGTGAGAATTAAACTCAAATTCCTGCTCATTACAACCCTACTTCCTTTTTAAAGGTTCCCATTCTTTGCTGTTTAGTAAGTACTCTGCCACCTCGTCTAATCCTGCACTATATCATTACCTCTGCCACGCACAGTAACGTCATATCTCAGCCATTACTAAGGACCAGCCCTTGCTCCCTGTGTAATAGTCCCATTTGTAATGCATTGGGCTACGATCCTCACGGCTATTAAGACTTGGCATTGGCACTGTCAATGCAGGTATTAGGATGAAATGTCAAACGGCTTAAATGGATTGAGTTCACTGGCACAGACAGACAAATAACTGTTCAACGTTAAAGTCATGTTGCTTAATCCAGAGCTTAACACAAAATATGCCCTTCTGCAGAAATCTTGTCCATGAAAATATCCTAAAACTGATCTGAAGACTTTACGATTTATGATCGTAAAAATAGGTTAAAGTAGACCAGAAAAGTTTTTTCAAGTTCAAATGAAAACATTTCTATCAACACACTTCCTAAAAGCTGACACCTTTTTATAATTGCCCTTCCTTGATTCGGGGTTTTAACGCTGACCCGGTGTTGATTTTGGACTCCACAGAAAGACTTCTAGCCAGATTGTGTTCACAGAGGTGTCAGTTTTAGTCATCCCCCCCTCAGCGACAGCCAGAGAGGAGCTGGTGACAGGTGTAATCTTGACAGTTAATAGCTTGTGTGGGAACTTGTTGATGCATGCTTGGCTCTCAGATTGTTGTCCCTTTGAGTCTTACTGTCTGTCAGACAGCACTCGACTTTCCCGAAATGTTATCTTTTCGATTAAGTCGGTATCGAGTGTTGATTACAGGTGGTGTTGATGTATCTATAGTTCCCCCAGTTTTTTTTCCTGTGTGGAAGTGCCAGGCACTGTGACAGACAGCTAGCCATGCTAGCAGTCTAATTTCAGAGCCTTTGATTATACACAGGGGAGTTTTCCTCCCTGAGGATTGGGTAGAACCAGCCTCTCCTCGCCAGGTAGATTGCTGTGTATTTTCCAGATTTTTAGGGTGAGGCTAATTTTAGTGTACAGTTTAGCCACACTAACCATGGTCCACCACCATGCTCCAGACTAACATATCCCAACAACTATTAGATGGATTGCTATGAAATTTGGTACGCCCATTCTTATTCCCCTCGGGAGCAATTGGAATGACTTTAGTATCTAGATTCATCCAACACTTTGGTTTATGACAGAATACCTGTAAAACTAATTACATTTTTGTCAGACTTAGCTGTTACTTTATCTTTAGTGCAAATGGTAGCATGCTAACACAAGAAACTAATAAGTCAATTGGAAGAACACGCTTGCTAAACATGAGCATTTTAGCATGTTAACATGCTGACATATTTAGCTCGGCTGTGCCAAAGTAAAGCCTCAGAAAGCTGCTAGCATCGCCGTAGACCGTTAGGCTACATCCTCTCCAATACGGTTTGTTTTAGGATGCAAACTTGTAGCTGCGTTTGCGCCTAACGTCCATGCTACTCGAGCATTTTCATGCCCCCTAAAACTGAGACTTTGGAAAATGCTGCTGAGCATGTTTTAGTTTAAAGGATACAGGCACCCTTGTGCTCTTCCTGATTGGGTCTCAAACGTCAGTGAAGCATTTTTTGATTTATGAAGCTTTTTATCTGCACAATGGATCCAACTTGCCTGTGCTGTTAACTTCCTCTTTAGATTTAGATAATGAAACTTGTACCAAACATTTATGAAGATATATTATGTATTTATGGCTCTGTTGATCCCTGGGAGGATTAAAAAATGTTTCCCTCTGAGGAGGTCAAGCGCAAGGGATTCAATGTCTCGCTCAGAGGCACTTCGGCGACCTGGATGTTTACTGTCATGAGGGGATTTGAACCTTGCCTGAGAGGAAAATTTGTGAATACCGACCGTGTTTTTCCCTAATGTGTCAGTCGCAACAGCTGTCATCGTGGGTGTCACCTTACACCCCCATGACAGCTTCTGTTCTGCTCTGACAGCACCTTTCTCTTGATGGCTTTAAGGGGAAATATATGTGCGCACTTGCATATGCATTAACAGAGACATATAGGAGCATCACAGCAAAGCGTACACCGCACCCTGGGTCACACTTGGCTCCTGCAGGCGGAGCGGCTTAGGCCTCTGTAAGCATTTCAAAGGAACAGATTTAAGGCGTGCGGATTGAAGCTTTGTGTGTTTCCTCCAACACCTCCAGGCCTCGTCTTTTAACAGAGCAGAGACGGATACGTGGATGTAGACAGAGGGAGCTCCGAGGTGTATTGGGTTTGCTCTGCCTTTTGATAAGGTGTCAAGATGCTGCTTTGAACTGAAACATCCTCCTGTTACATTTGGTATGGGGTGACTCATACACACAAAAACACATCCATAACTTGTACACAAGCATGCATTTGAACCTGCACGTTTAGATACAGCCGCCCCTCTATCTGTCACACATGATCCAGATTGCACAGCAGCTGTGGACTTTGCTGCGGCCGACCTCTTCCCCTGGAGTGTTAAGGCCAAGTTTCACACAAAGATCCCTTCCACCTTTTATACGGCACACAAAAACTGCCTCACCCTCCCAAAATGTCTTCAGTTACACTTGTATCAAAGTAGAGGCTGTTTTATCCTTCAGGAAGAGCTTTTATACCGTGCAAGTTTAAAATGCACTCTAAAGTACACTCAAAATGAATACTTTATTACTATATGTTTCTGCATGATTTTCTGGACTGATGATGTTATAACTGATTTTAGATCATTTGTGTGTTTGCGTATGTGCTCACTGAAGAGGATGCTGATGCTAGTAGTCCAGCATACTGAGGTGATACTGAGCTTAAGTAGAGATTAAGGTTACACTTTAACTACTTTAACCACCACATTTATTATCTAGTAGTAGTATGAACCAATTATAATGTAGTTATAAGCAGATATGAAGCATTTTAAGTGTTTATTAAGTAATTAAGTAAGACATATTTTATAGAATTACAACTGTATCATGTTATTGTGGTATATTATGTTTATAAACCTTGTTGACAACAACATCAAAAAACACCTAAAATGTCTTCATATCTGCTAAAACTACATTGTTTTACATTTATTCATTTTTTAGACACGAAAACTAATGCATTAAACTATGCATTAAATTCAAAAGTCTGTGTTTATTAACAAAAAGTTTATCTGTTTAAACATAGAAATGTATTGTCTGAACCTTTTTCAATTGAATATATGTCAAAAGGATCAGCAGCTTATTATATTCTGTTTATTATATATTAGACAGCATCCTAACTTTTTGGGGAATTGGGGTCGTATATAAGGTTTCAGAGTCTAAAAAATAAGACATTTCGGTTCACACAATTCCAAACAATCCTGCCACTCTGTCTTGGTTTGCTCTTATTGTCAGTAATAGAAAAAGGAGCAGAATTATTGCCTTCCTGATAACTCCTGACACCTCCCTTATGGAGCAGGACGAGGACCCACAATGCCTCTCTCTGTCTCCCTTCATCCCATGTGATGTTTCAAAATGACATGCATGCTGCTGTCTACCTTAGGCAGCACCTTATTGAATTACCTCATTGGTTACAGTGAGGACTGTTTGTCTGTGTTAGTGTGTTGTACCCAGGATGCCCCTGGACAGAGCGAATGCCAAGAATCAGCTCCTCCTCATTCCTGATGTCTCTTCAGTGATAAGAGGTGTAAGGAGGAAACTTGACTGGGTGTTGAAACCTAAAAATGGACGAGAGATGCCACTGAACTGTTGTCTTTAGTAAACAGGACTTCAGAAGCCTTTTCTTGACTTCTTACCTTCTTGTTTGGCTATTCAAATACCCTTTTCCCACCAAAGTTAATGTATATTTTGGGGGTTTTAAAACTCACTAAACCCACTGACTCCTGTTCCACTACCAGTAGATAGTAATCCTTTCAGTTTTTGTGATGTATCATTTTCAATGTCACAAACAGCTTGGAAAAACAGTAGAAATCAGCAAGGACGTCTGTGAAAATGTTACAGTTTTTAATATATGTTACTTATTCAGTCTGTCTTTCAAACTTGGTGTGGACTAAGTTCATGCACTGTTTGGATGGAGACGCACTGAATCTGTAGTTTAAGATGACAGTGTCTCAAAAATTGCAATTGAAGGTGACAAGCAGCAGAGAACTGTTCTGCAAAAGCCTGAAAAGTGTGTCCATCCAGATATCTTGTTTCTACGTCTGCTGATCAGACAAAAAACAGATGTAAGTTGGTGTTATTGTGCTTTTGTCCTGTGGAAAATGGGCTAAAGTGTCACTGCTGATGCAACTAAGTGGGTTGTCGGCCAGTGCTTCCTCTGCTTGTACCAGTGTGTTGGTCCAGGCCATTTGCCAGCCTCAGACCCTCTCTGAATGTTGTTGGAGACTGATGGCAGCGCTCGCTCTCTGCCCACAGACACTCCTGACAGCTCACTGACAGGCTGCTCAGCACTCGCCCTACGCTCTGCTCAGTATCCTCTAAAATACTGCCGGAATCGATGTCCGTGTTGATTCAGCTCAGTCGATAATGTGGCCATCAGTTCGTAATAGACTCTTAACGCTGCTTTAATGCTCGTAGATGAACTGCTGGTGCCACTTAGTGCAGTGAAGCAATACAGACCAACGAGATGTGAAGTATTCTGGTTACTGGTCTCGCTCAGTGATTTATTAGCTACAGGGATAAACACAAATAGGGGTTCGGATCCAACTCAGCTGTAAGCAGGTATCAGGAAAGACGAGCCTCTGTCTGCTTTCTCTCAGGACAAAAAATGACCTGATGAGTCAGTGCAGGTTCAGGGGTCCTGACCTCTGATTGTGGTCACTTCACCTTTGCCCCCCAGGGCAACAAAGACAAAGTAGAAAGCTTAGACTTTAGCTGCTGAGGGCTCAATTGTCTTATCTGAGTAAACCTTCACTTACTGCAGGGTCATCAGGACTGTCACTCTGTCTTACCTCCTGTGTGTCACAGATAATGTTGGTCTTTTTGGGAAGCATGGAGAAAGACAGAAGCCCCTTTAAGACATGGAATAGGTTAGATTGCTGATTTCATGGACATTTTAAAGTGATGGCTGTCTGTGATTTGACTGAAATCTTGTTTTTCCTTGTTGAAGCCAAAATTAAGATTTAAGACCCATGAATCAGTTAGGTGTTTTTTCTTAAGCATTAAGGACTATACAAAGTCTTGAAAGAGAAAAAAAAATGCTTATTCTTAACAAGACCTTTTTTTCAAGGTTAGTAATATGCATACATTTGAAAATATAAAAAATGCATGATTTTCTACATAATCTTGAGTTTTCATCGACTCAATCAGTCATGTAATTATTCATTAAATAATGACGATAATAACATTAAATTAACTCATTAAAGTGTCAATATTCATTGATTCCTAGTGAACAAATGCTTTTTAGATTTTATAGATTGTCATCAATATAGTTTGCTAACTTGGCATGACTGAAAATAATAGAAAATAGAAGAAACAACCCCATTAAGACTGGATAATAAATGTGACTGGGACTGAAAAGGTGTCCACTGGTGTAAAGTTGTGTAATGTAGCACACCTGTTTTATGTGTGTGTATTTGTAGAGTGTGTACTATCCTCAATTCACAAGGCTAGTATTTGCTCATTCACTCAATATGTAATATTTCAGTTTATAATTAAGAACTGTTATGTTTAATACAAATAACGTTGTAGTCATATACACAGTTACTATCAGTTATCATTGCATTATTTAAATTATAACCATGCAGAAACAGATAATAGTTGAACTGAAATAATCATTAACATGTCAGGATAATGATTTACAGGGTTGTGTTTCAGTGACTGAGAAAATAATGCTCCCTTTAAAAACACATGCAGGCAGAGAATTCACATTTCAGTCTGTGGTGACCACGCCCAGAGTTCACACAAACAAAAGTTCACAGGGCTGACAGTACAGAGTAACGGCCTTCGTTTGCATTTTATCTGACAAAACAATCTTGTTCTTCTATATTAGAATACAATGTCCTTACCAAACTAGAAAAGACTCAGTTTTAACATGTCAAAAGTGTGTGTGTGCTCAAATGCGGATGGTCTTTCTCCAGCCGGTTCTCAGCCCAGCCAGCAGCTTTGTGTTGTATGTGTGAGGTGATTGTCTCAACGTGTCAAGAGTCACACTTTTTATAATGGGCTCACAGGACTTGGCATTTCAATGTGGTCTTAAGAGTTTCAATGGGAACCTTTTTATTACAGGGATCAGCCTGTGTACTTTTAAGCACATTTCTCTGGGACTGAAGTTGTTTGTTACACTGAAAAGCCAATTGGAAACCTGTGTTTTAACCCATATTTAGCTTTTAGATGTTCCCTCACAGAGTTCCTGGTGTGTTCAGTGGGATAACATGATCACATTGTGTTTTCTTTGTAAACCACAATTTAAAAGGCCCCCTTTTCAAAACTCTTTACTTGTTTGTTGGTCTTTACAAGCCTTAAGTAAAGTTTGTTGTGTTATGATGCCAGCTCTTGGTGGCAGGATCAGTTATCCTCTTGGTCATGTGACATGTTTCTTATTTCCTCTGCATGGTTCAGCTTGATTTGACTCAGTTCATTCACTTTTTTTGCCAGGGTCCTTTTCTCTGTGATTTTTTCACTCAAATAGTATTCTCAGAGTGTGTGCAGGATTGTCAGCTGATCTCACTAACACTGGGTGAAACTGCTGGAACGTGATCTTCATCAGGATAGTTGCTGTCTAGGTTCAGGTGTGGTTTAGCTGGATGGCCTTTTTGAAAAAATCTGGTTTGAAGGGGTTTAAAATTTTTGATAATGTTGGGGTGGAAGCTGTGATAACATGGAACCCAAAGAGAAGCCCCTCCAAGCTCAGCCATGTGTGAGATGTGAGGAATGACTTGGTTCAGCTCCAGAGTCTGGTGCTTATTGCTTACAGTTTAACTTACTAAGGGTCCCGGGCCAGCAGCTGGCCCTCCATGCCTGGCATACTGCTGCTCACTGCCGTCCTCAAACACATTCATCACTACATAGACACACACCGATACATGTGTACATTCCTAGGCTGCTGCCCACGGCTGCTCATAGCTAGCATGGTGGGACCGGTTAGATGCAAAGGACAAATTCTGAGCATGTGTAGAAATATTCATCAGTCAAGTAGTCGGCTGTATAAAGCCTTGAACATAAGTAGATTTGATGTACGGTATTATAGTGAAAGAAATGATTATGTATAATGCAGCCAGTAGATGGTTAGCTTAGCCTGAAGACTATAAACGGAGGGAAACTTAGCTGTTTCAAGACAATAAAACTACCCTCAAAACTTACAAACTAAATGTAAAAACGACAAGTTGATTGGTTTATTTAGCTTTTTTCTAGTCTTAATGCTACTGACAGTTATGCTAACGGTCTCCAACCTTTAGCTTCATATTTAACAGATATTTATAGGCTATATCAAACTATTCCTTCAAGCATAGCTTTTATACACTCCCATCCTATTTCAGTAGAAGTTATTGAGAGCTTTGTAGCAAATGTATCCATCGTTTCAGGTTTTGGTCACCAATGAAGTACATATTGTAGGGACCTTGGCTTATCGTATTAGTTGTTGAAGTATAGTTTTCTACTCTGGCTACCTTGCTAAGGACCCAAACAATCAAGTTAAGCTTCCCTTGGTGTTCAGCCCTATAGGAAATGAATAGCTTTCCTGTACTGAGACAGCACTTTGCATCTCCTCCTCTGCCCTTTTTCCTTTTGTACACTCCTCCCTACTAATTTTACACACAAACAAAGACGAACCAGGACTTTTTGTGTTTTATGACCCATCTCCTCCTAAATGCCCTATGTGCTGAAGACACACTGATATGAGTCAAGGCCTGTCAGTCTTGTAAGACAACGTCCATAAAATGAGAGAGCAGAGTTGTTGTGGTTTGGCTTCAGGGGAACTTGGTTTAAAGCTGGGATGATCATCCTTTTCCACACTCACACTCACATTCACATGTACGTGTATAAACAGTCAGCCCATCCATACCTGCTCTCTGTAGTCACTCAGTCGGAGGGGGCTGATAGAGTGGAAATGGCCTATTATTACGAAAGCGATGACAGCAGTCGTGGGCAGGTATCACACACTGGCATACCTCTGGCATTGCGCAAACAGAGCCGTCTTGTATTGCATGCAAATACTTTTAAAACCCCCCTGTCAATATCTTTCTTTGTCTCTCTCTCTCCGTTACTTTTTTACATCTTGTTAAGCCTGTAATCTATAATTTGTATTCGTCATGGGAATTTCGTTTTCCCTTTGTGCTTTAATGGCTGCACTTTCCCTACGGGTATCACAAACTTTCAATCTATTCTTTGAAGTCCTGCTTGATTTCAGGCCAGTATCTGAAAAGAGAGTATCAGTAGGCCCACAAATTTTAATTTCCATATAAAAACGCAGTTTGCGCGAAGTAAATCTGTATTTATGACGAGTTTAGCCATGCGAGTTGCTTGGCTCTATGGATGGCTATGGCAGGTTGTCCATTGGTTGCTAGTTTTTGCTACACCACTTTTGTCTGTTTCAAACTATTGGATGTATTTCCATAATATTTTGGACTGACAGTCGTGGTAAAACATGCCGACATTGTCGATCCTCTGATTTTTCGTCAGTTAAATGTTTTAATTGTTCCAATACTTTGGTTTGTGACTCTTAAGACAGAGGACATCTAGATCAGCCTCAGCCGGACTGATCGGGATGATCAGGTGTTTAAGATTCTGGTCAAAGTAGGGTATATATGCGAAAACATTGTTTTTGCATTGTCTTTGTGAGCATCTTAGCATTAGCATTTAGCTAAAAGCAGTTTTCTCACTGACAACATATAAACACACTAAGAGGTAGTATCATACCTTTTTTTCTGGAAGACCTCCCACCTGGATTAAACCACATCTGGTGAACTGAAACAGATGCAGGATCAATAGAGAACACACCCCATCTCTCTATAAAACACACACTCTTGCTTGTGTCTTACTAGAAGTCACTTCTCTTCCTACTTATTACTCTCAGCATTCCAGCCTCCACCACAGGAATGATTTACCTGCAAGCAACACCAAGGACCATCCTTATAATTGGACTCAGAGATGCACAAAAGTGTGTGTGTGATTGTTCATTCATGCTTGTGCACATGCATACAGCGTGTGTTAACATTCAGATATACACAAAAAATATGTTACGTTGAACAAATTGCCCTGCAGAAATATCAGAGGCACCTACTAAGAAGTTCACATCCTCCCGCCCCTTTCAGTGGTATTCACACACACACACAGACAAAACTTATGGTCTTTGGTCGTATTATAATAACCCTGCTCCTCCTCTTTTTCACGCTCCTCTTAAAGGAATTATAACATGTCATAACATAACCCTTACACTTCAATAACGCTATTTTTTCAGAGAGCAGAAATTTTCTCTTTCTGTGCCTGATTGACAGTTATTCATGGGACCATTAAAATTTGTCTCTTTGGGGGTCGACTAAATAGCTGTGTGATGTTGGGGCGTGTACCTGCAGGTTGAACTGAAGTCATAATTTACTGTTTCCCCGCCCTAATAAATCCCCCTTTATGCAGGATGAAGAGGGAAGAATTTAAGGTGACAAGTATAATGTTGTCTCATAAAAAGCGATTGTAATTTGTAGTTTTGAAGAACATATAGTCAAGATGTAGCCATCTGTTTGTTAGCAGAGACTGACAGTTAATTGTGCATTAATAACAAGCTGACTAAGAAAGAGGAAGACGGGAAACAAAAGTCTTTTGTTTTTAACGTAGAGTTTGAAGATCCTCCTGCTGCCTCTCTTACAATAAGAAGGTGCTATAATTAGCTACACTGTGTGCTGACAGTAATTGCTACCTAAATTTCAGTGAGGAATGTTGTCAATTTGTCAATGTTGGTGAGACCACCCGTGCTAAAAACCATATGGTAATGTGTTGTGTTACCTCTGCAAAAGAGGTAGGATCACAGGAGGATTTTGGAAAAACTACTGGTCCAGTTTTCAGGAAACTTGGTGGAATGGTTATGCATGGGCCAAAATAGAGCCTATAAATCTTGGAGCGTATCCGAATCACCAAATACATTTTTGATTTTGTTGACATTGCGAGATTGGACATTGCCTTGCCTCCCCAAATGCAGTTGTAGTTATAATATAAGCGTTTCGGCACAAGCCCTGTGTTTGATCAACGTATTTGTAAGATTTCCTATAAAATGTGTTCAGCTTGGTTTGTATGATATCTCACGAATTACGGCCAGTCGCTGTTTTAAACGCAATGTCAATGTTAATAAACTGGAATAAATGGTTTGGTTTAGGATCCAAAAGTACATGGTTAGTGTTACAAAAACACCAGTCTTACGCTCTCCTGGCTAAAAGCTGGACAGGTTTGTTGGTCTGGGTTTGGGACCAGGAAAGACAGAAAGAAAATGTCACCTCTATGTTGCCTCTAGGGACCAGTTGGACTCATATTTCTCTAATTAACTTTAAGACAGCTTCATCGCCTGATGTAGAAATTTGAATTGATCGAGGTAGAGAGATCCTCCAGAAAGAAACTGGTAAGTTGACAGAAACTGATACGTCTCACTGCCCCCTCCTTTTCTTTCCTGAAGCTGACTCATTATCACACACCATTCTTGTCAGCCGTGTCACAGAGCACAATACATTGACATTTAACTGACCCTCTGGAGGAGAAGAGGAGGGGAGAGACGGAGAGAAGTAGACCGCAGAGGAAGAAGATATAGGGTGAGGTGATGGAAGTTGTGGCTGTGATAAGAGTTGGAGCAAAGGAAATAGATGAATGTTAAGAGGAAGGCAGCGAAATAAGGAGGAGGGAAGAAAGGAAGGAAGGGGAGAGGGTTGAGGAAAGAGGTGGGGGGCATCTCCCCTTTTTTACCCTCACATTCCCTCTTTTTCTGACTTCAAAGAATCTCCTGTTGAGAAGGAATTATTCCCGTCTGCTCAACCGTACCGCTTTGTTACACCACTGTTTTCTCCCCACTCGTCCTCTACCTCTGCAACCCCCATCGTGGTCACATCTACTTATTGCTTCCAAAGAGAATGGTCTTGTAAATGGGGTGTTGAGGGCCCATATAGGGCTGCTTTTAGTGCTGATGCATTGAGAGTATGCATTCAATTTGACATGCAGTTTCTTTTTGGTTATGAAAGCAAAGATTTCCACTTTCTGTTTCACTTTTGCACAATTTGTTTGTCTTGATTTTCATTTCTCAAAAGCACACAAGCCTCAGGGAATTACCGGGTTCCCTGAAGATTAACACGATGAGGGCCCCAGACCAGTAAAACCCAGGAAGGGCCCATAAAACCCAGACACAAAAACCACATGCGGTGCACAAACAGTCTTTGCGAAATACACCTGAGCTTCCCTCCATAATCGTTTACTTTTTTTGTAACCCCAGTAGAGAAAGAAAGAGAGAGAGCAAGGTATTTCACTTGTAGCTCGCCCAGGCTGAATCAGTGACGGCACAGGGCCAGGGGAGGATAGAAACATCAAGAGGTCAGCTGGCAGCCAGCAGCTCCAGGTGGGCCGTGAGCCTGGCTGAGTCCAACCATCTGCGTCTGTATCAACACTGTTTCAATCTGCTGGCTTGGTTTGGTTGCTGACTAACCGATGGACTGAACGCATGAATGAATCAGTGAATCTGACTGCCTGACTGGCTGCCTGATTTAATGACTGAATGGATTCATGAATGACTCATTGATTGAGCAAATGTTTGGCTGGGTGACCAACTGGCCCACTGCATCTGAACAGCTGATATAGAGCATGTGCTGATGCTATGGGTCTGTCAGGGCAATTAGCCAAACATTTGGAGTAATATCTCTCACAAACATAACACTAATGACCACAGCTGAAGGATTGAGATAAAATATCTAATAGGAGTTGTTTTGTTTTTGTTTTTGAGAAGAAGTTTAAAGAATAATGCTGGATGACATACGTTTATTGTTTTCTGTGCATGTAAAGGCATTCTGAATCAAGTGTGTAAATGGCGGACCCCGCCACTAACAATGAGAACTACTACATAAAGAGGTAGTTGCAAAATGTAAATACATTGAATGGCTATTCCTGATAAAGACCAATCATAAATAGTATGAAAAAGTAGGATTTTAGTTAATAAATATCTAAAGGGGTTTTACTTTAAGGACTGCTATACTGTTCAATTAAATGGACAGTTCACCCCTAAGGCAACATTTTTTTTTTTCTCTCTCTTTTTAATGTGATTTTCTAACTGCAATGTTTTTTTTCTTCTTTTTCCACAAATCATGACCTGGTGTTTAAAATAATCCACAGAACTTGTTGTGACAACCTTTATGTAGGAACTACTCTTTCAAGTATATAGTTCCTACATGAAACTGCTCACAACAAGGTCAGTGGACGCCAAAACGACCCAGACTGAGAATTAGTACAACAAGTAAAAGAAAAATATGTCTTTTAGATTTTGGGGTGAACTGTCCCTTTCAGATGGATTTCAGCGATCACATTCATTAAAGAAGACACCTTTGAAGACAGCTTACAAGCCACTAAGTGTAAATCTGGCTGCTCAGCGTTTGCAGTGCCGTCTTCTGATAATTGTTAGCTTTCACTCGTCCTCTGACAGCCTGAAAGTTCCGGCTAATACATTAACAATTTATAGGGTTTCTGTAGACTTCCTGAAGTTGACAGCAGGTCTTAGGAGCAAGCCTCCAGGCCTCGAATACTCGACAGGAGAACAGAGGGAGAGGTAGTTGGGGAGTTTTACCATGGCTAATTAGGAATGAAAAGTAACAATTATAGCAGCCTGCTTTTGTAAAAGTACTCCATTCTTCTGGTGTTTGATTTGCTTTTTCCTGCCTCGTGGGTTGACAGCAGACATAAGTGAGAAAAGGTATTCTTTTCATCCGGTGGACAACCTTGTAACTAGCAGACCTGCCGCTTGCTGGGGGGTGGTTAAACAAAAAAAGGGAGGATATGTATATTTTCCACCAGAATAGTAACATCACAACTGTTTCAATAATGAAAAAGTGGAAAACCTAAGGAAATAAGTCAGCACGCTCTCCATTTAACTTGAGTTATTTTCCTTGCCCTGTCCAACACCTTTTTAATGATCACTGCTCGGTTAAAGGCGTAGTCCATTTAGTGCATATAAATACCTTAATTACCCTAATGCTTCAATTAAGGCTCTAATTTGAGGCTTGAGATTGAAGAGTAATACAAAACACTGATGAGTAATAACATATTCAGGAGGAGTCATAACCGCAATACAATCAACATTTTTTACAGTGCTTTACAACCTGTCAGCCCATAATTATATTCATTATTTTTCATGTTTAATTAATATTTAGCACAAATTTAGACTTGATATTGTGTTAAATGTTGGGTTATAATGCTGCAAAATACGGTCTGAATGGTCTGAATTATTCACAATATATTTATTCAATTTTCTAAAAAAGAAATTGAAGGAATTGAAGCCTCTACCTGAAACACCATTATTATACCGTAAATATTGTTATATTAAAGCAGAACTGAAACAATTTGTGCTTTTTTGCTGCCTTCCCTTTTCTTTAGATTTTGCTGTACAAAAACACACATTTTAAGATTATTAGTATCATGTCAGTATTGTGCAGAAACTGTCCCTTTATGGGGCAGTCCATGTCTTTATAAGGAGACAGAGTTTGGCAGGGTGCCACTTTAATGCCAGCAGGGGTGAAGGCAAGATGGGGGTATTCAGCGGGCATTCAGCAGGTGTCTGCGGGGTATTCACGGGTGTCGGAAGGGTCAGTGTCTCCCAAGCTTTGTCTTCTGAAAACAACCCCATGCACGCATACATCCACACACTTGAGCACACACACACAAACGTCTTGGAGATTTGCCCGACTTTCTATTTAAATTGACACAAGTCTCATGGTTTCCCAGGGCGACCTCCTCACACCACCCCGCCCCTCCCCTCACCCCTCCTCATTTTTTTTGCCCTGCTTTGTTGAAAAGAGCCAATCGTGCGTTGGCTGGTAACTAGGCACCCTATTTATCTGTAACCCGCACCAACAATAACTGTAACCCGACACCTCCGCAGAGAGAAAGAGACGCAGGAAAGTACAGAGCTGGAATTAGACGGAGAAAGAAAAGGAAAGAAAGTCAGACACCGGAAAAAATGTTTGTTTAAAATATATTCTGAGTATTATTTAATATATTTATTTTGTTTTTATACTGATTTCAAGCAGATTTCTGCTTTTGCAAACTCTTTGTCAAATTAAATCGTAAAAGTTTTACTCCACCAATAAGTTTCTGCTATAGAAGTGAATGAAAGAAATACAAATGTGTGAACGAGAGCCAGGATGAGCGAGGGAAGAGAGCAGCAAACAGCAGAGGCAGAGAGAAAGACAGGATCTAGTGTCAGTGTAATGGATACTCGGGTCCTATTAGGCCATTCATGGCTGGGTAGCTCTTAAGAGATGCAGGCCGACCTGTGAGGAGGCTTTTGATCAGTGTGCGCCCCCACCAAACCAACTATTTGTCCACTGTTAGCTTATCAAATGGGATCAATGCTGGAGAGAGTGAGGGGAGGAGCAGTGTGTGCATGTAAATATAGGCTGTGTGTTTGTGAGTAGTGTATGTGTGTATACATGTGTTTGTTTGTATGGGCGAGGGGGACATGTGAATCCATGTGTTTGTGTCTGAGGATATTGTGTGCAGAGCAGCAGAGCCTGACTTAACCGTTGACTAGGATGCGTGTGTGTGTGTGTGTGTGTGTGTGCGCGTGCGCGTGCATTCCTGGTTATAGTTGAGTGATTCTCCCCTACGAAACAGAGAATGGCTCATTTGACTCTTCACCTCACTGTGATCTCTTGAATAAGAATTTTAAAAAGAACTTAAAGTGTTAATACTAATCAGCCGACCACACACACACACACTGAAAAGACTCCCCATAGTAATGCATTAAGACCCCAGAAATGTGGTGCTATGTCGCTAACCTAGTAGAGAAGTGCTCCTTGTACCAAGAGTCCTTTCCGCAGTGGCCCGAGTTCAATTCCCATTGGTGGCTCTTTGCTGCATGTCATCCCCTCTCTCTCTCTCTTCCTGATTTCCTTTCTCACTTCAGCTGTTCTGTCAATTAATGGCGAATAAGTAAAAAAAATCTACTGAAAAAAAGACCCATATACAGAGTTACAATCTGACCCACAGACACTGTTTTAATGGGTGTTTACAATTGAAACAACATTAGAGAAAAAAAAAATCTAGTCAAGGAAGGTTAAACTTTAATGAATAATGTTTATCACTAATAACATTTTAACTAATATGTTGGTGTGTGTGGTAAAGAGTATTATATATTCGTATTTTATCAAATATTGTGACATTATGTAGCTCATAAATCATATTTCTATTCATTCATTTTTTATATTTATTTCACTTTTGTTTTCATTGATATATTCAGATTTCAAGTGTTGGTTTTCTTGAGATGTCATTTTAAAATCTCACCAGCACAATCTGCTTTCGTCTTTTTGTGTATTTTTTTGCATAGTTGCATACTTTATTTCTTGAATTTTAGGGTCAGTTGACATCTTTTACATTAGCAAACCAATAAATAAAGCTAACAAAAGTGACAAAAGCACCAGAACTAATTTGAACTATGTGTGAAGGCACCCATAGTTTGCTTCTCTTCATCTCCAAACTCTGACAGGTCATAATAATGATGTTCATTCTAGTTTTTACATGATGTCAATGCCTAATGGCTACCTACTGGAGAAGACAG
>CAFUXE010000270.1:622315-646420 GCA_903364295.1 Serranus cabrilla | reverse complement strand
AAATGGGCAATAACAAGGTCATATTGTGCTGTAAACACATTACTGATCTTTACACGGGCCGTCCAGTGAGTGTTTGGAAGCTTGTAAATACTCCAGCTAACAGAGATAAGATGATAGTTAATAATCAATTTAACCACGATACTTAAAAAGTGGAAAGAATTACACAGCAGCTTCGATGCTTGTTTCTATTCAGAGGGTCATCTATTAAAACACTCAGTTGTAGTAAGTCCTGTTAAACCTTTGTGTCTGTTTGTGCACGTCTGCTGGTGGGTGCCTACATGTGTGTGTATGATGGCATGCTTACACACATAGAATGTTTTTTTTCCGTGGCGTCTGTCCGTGACACACCCATTCCACGGTTCAGCCCATCCTCTGCATGTGTGTTTGCATGATCCCATGCCAGCAGCTGGTGGGCTCTATAAATAGTGTGTGCCCCAAAAGCAAAAAGAAACAAACAACTATCTTTTACAAGTGTACCAAGACTAACATGTGAATTCTTGGTATTGGTGAAAAGTAATTATTGAGTAAGAGCATAGAGTTTATATAAAAATTATATATCACACCACTTGGGTTATAATTGGTGTAGCATGATAACACAGCCAATTCAATCTCAATCTGATTTTCCCAGCAACACCCTTTTTTTCTGCCCTCGCCGTGGTCCATGGCGCTGGTTGGTTTCTTGTAGCGTGTACTTGATTTTTCAGCACTACCCACTCTGGGAAGCTAATAACTCTTGGAGCGCTGACTGTATCGGAGTGCTAATCTGCTATAGTTTACTTAGTCACGAAATAGCTCGGCTTATGTGTATAATAGGTGATGAAGTCCCATGTCAGTCATTGAGTAAAGGCTTTACTCAGCAGTGCTGTCAGTGTGTAGTTTGTGGGTTTGGGTGTGAAAGTGGAATAAATAAATGTGAATGAAAGGGTGAGCATGTGTGGTAACAGATTGCATCAGGACTTACTTGGTAAGAGACTTATTTCATGTGATTTCAAACTTTTAAAGACATTTTCTGATGTAATTTTTCAAGTTAGCATCGTGTGTGTCCTTAGGTAAGAAAAAAAACATAAAGAAAAAAAGCTTCTAAAGTAGAAATTTATTCCCCAAATTATGCTTGCATACACAGAATCATGCATTTCTCTGCCACATTATACGGGTCAATGCAGAATGTGTGTATTCGGGTGTGTAAACTGTCAGCTGATGGATCTCTGGCGGCAAGTGGGACACCAGTGTTTTCCCCGACCTACAGGGAGAGACAGGTGTTGAACACTGCAGAGAAATAAACACACAGTAGCTATCAGCACCGTGCTGAATGAGTACCTCCATTCCAGCACATTACAACAGCCCAATACAGCACAGCTGCTGCTTAATGTCACTGTCCTGCAGAGTGAATCGTTAGTCTGTGTGCGTATGTGTGCTTTTTGTCACTCTGTGGCCACCCATGCGCCCTGATTTACGTCCAGTACAGGCACAAACCAGCAGCAGCTTGGCTTGGTTGATCCAATGGACCCTCATGTTGCTTCAGGTTGTGAGTTATTCTTCGCTGCGCAGTTGGAGCTGACCTCCAGTCTGGTTAGCAGTTAGCTTGAGACTAGCCTGATGAGCCGGCCTGTCCACACCCTCCTCTGATCGACTGCGAGGAGAGTTCAGGGTCCCGAGAAATGACCTCATCTACGTCTGAGACTGACAGGGCACCTGTGGCTGAACCTCACCATGACTCTTTCACCCCGATACCCACAGACACACACACACTTTGAAACACACATAACACACTCATGTGCTCAGTATGGTGCAGCAGAGCTGTGCAATCCGACCCATCTCCGCTCCGTTTCAACAGTATTATCCCCCCTGCGAATTTCATCTGGCCTCACCACCTGTTGTCAGCTGTATTTCACCCAGCCTGTGCCCTCTGCAGCCTATAGCCGTCTGTTTCCCTCCATAGGCACCAGAGCTTACAGTTGTGCCAGAAGTAGGTATGAGACTAGACCCAGCCCTCCCCAGGGGCAGAAATCCTAGACTGATCCAATTACTCCCAGCCGAGGCTTGAATCAGACCGAATCTGCTCCGACTGGAAACTACTTAATTCAATCTAGCGGCAAAAGTGTTACAAAGTACACAAGTCAAGCTGTTAAGCTGCAGTGTTGAAAGGGCAAAGAGGGCAGTAGAGATAGGATCGGGTCCAACCAGTATTGGGTTGAAGCTGTACAAAGCAAATATTTACAGCATAGATTCCCAGGGACTGGTAATGAAAGTTAGCTTTTAGGCACATCTCTTTCACTTGTAATACACAAAACATTTGACATTTATGCTTAATATACATAGTCCCAATCAAATAAACTTGTAGATAAATAAATAAATTCAGCATGAAGCCACTGTCTTGTTATGACGTGGTTCCAGATGCTTCCAGAGACTTTGGGACAAGGTTAGCGTCTCTTTCCAGCTTTGTTAGATTTGGGAGTTTTCTTCAGGTGGCAGGTTTAACAAGAACGATTCTACAACTATTTTCTTCTTAAAATACTGGTTCAATCTCTATCTTGCAATACAAAAACAATGCTGCTCATTTATTTTCATGTAATTTTCATACAAGCCAAAAGCATTAAAAAGTGCATGAGTTTGTTTTTAATCCAAATCCCTTAGCTAACATTAATCAGCTAGCTAGCTACAGCGGGAATGGAGGAGAAGGAGAGGCAGCAGACTGGCAGTTAATCAAGGGCCAGACACATTTCTCACAGTGTAACATGATATTAATGAATAAATATGTGGAAGAAATGTGGCCACTATTGAAGGAAGTTAATTATTACTTTTGTATTTTACCGCAGGTCAAGGATTAAGTATCTTGCATGAAAAGGTTGATTTATCTTTCAAATTAACTTTTAATTTCTAAGAAATGTCCCTGCTGTTTTGCTTTTATTTGCAATATTGGAAACACTTTTGTCTTTCAAGTGCGAGTTGCTTTTAACTTAATCTGCTCTGTTGATATGCACTGTACCAAATAAACCACTCACCTTGCTGAAACCTGGCCTCATGTGTAAGGACACACTTGGCCTCATGTCTCCTTCACATTTAGCATTTTGCCTGGTCTTTGTGTTTTTTTATCACTCCATTAGTCAATTTAGATCATTTATTTTATGTCAAACATATAAATATTTAATCTGTTTTTTGTCGACCTGTTGCTATGCTACTGCCAGTGTGCAAACAATCAAATATCTGCTCTCTTCTTCTTCCAGATGGACTCCATAGCGTTGTGGCGCGGTGCACGCTGCGTGTCACCGTCATCACTGATGACATGTTAACCAACAGCATCACGGTGCGCCTGGAGAACATGTCCCAGGAGCGCTTCCTCTCTCCTCTGCTGAGCCTCTTCCTTGAGGGTGTGGCGGCTGTCCTCTCCACCAAACGGGAGGCTGTGTTTGTGTTCAACATCCAAAACGACACTGACGTGCAGGGCTCCATCCTCAACGTGACCTTTTCGGCGCTGCAGCCCGGAAGCTCCCCGGGTAAAGGGACGTTCTTCCCTTCTGAGGAGCTGCAGGAGCAGATCTACCTCAACAGGACTCTGCTCAGGCTGATATCCTCTCAGGAGGTAACACATGTGCATACATGGGAAATATGTGAAATAATAAAATTCAATACACACAATATATTAAAGCAAGACTTATTCTTTTTCTCCAGGTGTTGCCGTTTGACGACAACATCTGCCTGAGAGAGCCCTGTGAGAACTACATGAAGTGTGTGTCGGTGCTGAAGTTCGACAGTTCCCCTCCCTTCATCGCCTCCGACACGGTTCTGTTCCGTCCTATCCATCCCATTAATGGGCTGCGCTGCCGCTGTCCGCTCGGCTTCACCGGGGATTACTGCGAGACCGAGATCGACCTCTGCTACTCAGGACCCTGCAAGAACAACGGGAGGTGCCGCAGCAGAGAGGGAGGGTACACCTGCGAGTGCCTGGATGACTTCACGGGTGAGTTGTCTATAAATGATTTTTCTTTAAGTCAAAGTAAAAGTCAGAGTCTTAGTTTTACATTTTTCTGCTCATACCCAAATACAAACTAATGACTTCTTATGATGGGAAAAATCAAAGTAAAATACATTTCTTTATTTATTTGCATTATTTAGAAATTATTTTTGAATATTAGAAATACATATCTTTAGTTAATATTATGGTGCTGTATTCAAAGTCTGAAAGCCTGTGTGTATTAAAACCACAGAAGAAAACCAAGATAGGGCTCATATTCTATCTGACAATGGCTTTAATGGCTGGGACAAAATTGCCAAACCGCACTGACGGGATGTAAAGCTCTCAGCACCTATTGTTGTAGCATGAGGTCGACCCCAGTGCAGGAAATGAAAACATGCTTTGTAATACAGTAGGTAGGTAGAGCCACCTGCCCACGCACACACACACACAGCAGATTTATGGCTGTGCAGAGATTTGTGGAATGCTGACGTTACTGGTCAAACCACATCTCAGGTGTCCTTTAACACATTCACCAAAACTACATTACTTATAATGACATTGTTGTCGTAAAACGTATAATAGTCTTAATAATGTGAAACATGAGCACTGTGTTAACAGTACAAAGGGGAAGAACTTTCTCCATGATAAGACTGTGAACATTTTTTAGAGGGGATGAATTCAACAGTAACCAATATGGCGGCAAATATCGTGGATTTTTCAGCTGATATGAAAATAGATATTTTTTTGTGGATTGTGCACCAAAATTGCACTGATATTGATACGGCTCGGCTGATATGTTGGTCCATCAAAGGCATATTGGTTTCTATCAACATATATTTTGCCCAATATGTGCTCATATACAAACTTTTTTTTATAGAACATTTAATGCAGTAAACAATGCTGAGGAGATTTATTTATTGTATAAACTGTTTATTTTATTTTATTTGTATGTATTCTAACATTAGACATCTATAGTGTATTATACTATCAACCAGTTCTAGAAATGAGCACTAAGGAAAGAAAGAATTAATTAAAATAAAATAAATAGCTAAATTAACATCAGTACTATGTATTTAAATAGAGAACAAAAATAAAAAATAAATAAACAGTTAAAATCATTTATAACCCACCCCAACTCCTCTCTGCATCGTGTATTCTGTAAAAGAGGTTTTCATACCAACTCTTGTGGGAAAACATTTACGCTGAAACCAATAGATATATATTTATTGGTACCAATTAAAAGGCTGGGATCTAAATATTAAGCAGGTCTTTTGTTCAAAGTGTTTTCCCCCTATGTTTTTAGAGACAAAGTCACTGAGAAACAGCTTTCTGTAATCAGTACAGCTCATTGGCAAGTAAACAAATTCTCAGTTAATCCTCGTAAATCAGTGAGCCAAAATGGAGACACATTGTCAAGACTCAACACATCAGGGAAACAGAGAAGAAGAAGCCAGGTAGCTACCAAAACATGGATATAAACAATGAAAGTTTAAATCCCTAAAATATTCCCAAAGTTAAATGTGTTTAAGGATACAGTATGATATCGTAACAGATGTAACAACTCCGAGAGAGAGTGCATGGTTTTTACACTGATATAGAGAAAAGGTCAAAGTACCATAAGCTGAAAGCTGCAGTTACAGTCACTCTGAAACGCATCACATGGTCGAGGAGCCTCGGAAGCTTTCATCATTCCCATTGAAATCGCTTTCCGAAATATTTCCCGATGTCAGTGATCTTCCGTCCATACTTCCCCTCTGGTACATTTGATACCTGTCTGACTGTCTCTGTCTCTCCCTAATAGAGCCTAGAGGGCCTCTGACAGCCGTCATCTCTCTCTCTTCTGTCTCTCCTAACACTCTACCTTCTCTTCCTCTATCTTATCTGATGTAATTACCTGATTATACCTGCCTTTGTCACTCACCGGCCCTCTCTCGCCTTCTCCTCCTGCTCCAATGTCCATCTTCTCCACTCACCCATCATATTTTTCTTACCTACATCTCGGTGTCCCGTCTTTGAAGGTCACAGTTCAACTCCAGATAGTCAGGGCCCATCAGGGGCCATTATGGGGCTGATGACAAGGGGGCCCTATCTGTCCTCCTTAGGTTTCCTGCATTACAGGGAAATAGATCCTTATAATTCCCGCTCGGAAAAAAGGATTATGCTGAGGAGAGAAGGGCCATTAGCTGGTTCCAGGCTGTGGTGTTGGGGGTCTGTGTAAATCCTGGGTGGAGAGATCTTGTCTGGACAGCAAGTTGACACACAACACTGTTACTGGACACAGAGGCACCCATCATAAATAATATTCCGGTCAGAAAGACCTCTATTGGTGTATTAGTGGAGGAATTTATATGAGCAGAGCCAGGAAACTGAGCTAGAGCCACATGGTTGTTAAGGCGGAATTTCCCATGGCCAGACCAACTGCTGCAATTAACTGAACTCGATAATGTTATAAATGTGATATCAACATGCAGCCTTTAAGTTATTTAGGGACTGACTTTTGGCAAATCCCAGTGCAAATAGTGGCTCACACACAGACATCGTAGAGCCAATCTAAAGTCTGCTTGTTGCTTGGTTAGCCTGGTCAGTGTCCTGGAGGATTTGATCATATCTCAACTTCCAACAGGAAGCCAAACAGCAAATAGATAGGCTTAGAACCAATATGGGTAATCCAGGTTAATTCGCTGGAGCAGCCTATGGCTGCAGGCGCTGCTCACCTCAACTGAACAACTGTCATTAGATGGTATTTTAAAATTTACTTGGGTAAATGGCAATGCACAGTTGATGTTTTCTTTCCTTCCATCCTCTACACATCTCCATTCAGGTATCAGTTCAAAAACGACAGTTGTATATCAAGATATAAAAAGTAAATATAATATCACTTTTAATTTCTCTAATCTTAACGGTTCTTGAAAAGAGAAACAAATGCACAGAAGAAGCAGAAGTAGTTTAGGAAAAGTGGGTACCCAACACAATCTGAAAGAATTGCAGGAATATAGTGTATTCACAAAACCCGAGTTGGAATGACACAGATAATGACTTTGCTGGTGAAGTATCAGCATGAGTTCAACCATGGATTTGATTTATAAAGGAATGTCTCATCCTTGTCTTCAACTAAGTTTTTTTCCCTCTTCTCACTCCCTTTCCACGCTTGTTGCTCCTCTTTATCTCTCATCCCTGCTCTTCTTTCCAAATATGGCCAAATCAAATTGTGGCTTCCCAGAAAAGGCCTATAAACAGGGCTTTGTCCTTGTTGCTAATGTTTTGATGGAGATGGGGATAGCTTTTCTTAAAGTGGTATTTTAAAAGGCCTTTACAGTGTGCGTGACTTCTAATCAAAGGCATCTTGTAAAAACAACTGGATTCCAAACAGATGATGCATCTGTATTTCAGTCAACGGTGGACAACATGCTTCACAGAAAATGATAATAAATTGATGAGATGATGTGTTGACAGGTAATTCATCATTCACATTGCATTTGCAATACACACTTCAAATCGACAGACAACACAGTGTTGTCTAACAGACATGGTTTGAAGATATCACCTGTCCAAATCATGGCAACAGAGAAGATTTCACCCAAGTAAAATAACAACAGATGCAGTACAGCCCAGAACTTGTTAAACTGTATTCACTTTTCTTTTCATAGGAGAGCACTGTGAGCTGAATGCATCATCAGGCCGCTGTGTACCCGGTGTGTGTAAGAACGGCGGCAAGTGTGTCAACCGGCTTGCAGGGGGTTTCATGTGCCAGTGTCCAACAGGGGAGTTCGAGAAGCCTTACTGTGAGGTGACCACCCGCAGCTTCCCTGGACAGTCCTTCATCACCTTCAGAGGCCTGCGCCAAAGGTTCCACTTCACCGTCTCCTTCATGTGAGTACTTTCCTATCCGTCCTTTATGAACACAAAGTGCCACCCAATCTCTTTCAAATAACTGTAAATTTAATTCAAGATGAAGGTAATTGACCATTAGCTAAGCCTCGTTACCCTTAGTTACTGTAGCTATGCCTATGTCAAAAATGCAGCTCTCCCATGGCACATATTTACAATTAAAACAGTAGATTTATCCCTTAAAAATGTCTTAATAATTTTTTAAGTAGAAGTGAAAAGCAAGCTTCTCATTTCTATTTGGCAGCTGTCCGTTTTTCTGGCTGTAACTCACTGGCAGATTTTCATAGCTAATGCTAGCTAAATACATATGCTAATTTTAGTTGCCCCTAACTAACATTTAAATGTTTCCACCTTTTTTTTAATGACAATCTTTTAGAGAATATCCTTAATATGCACTTGATTGCTACACACATGATAATCTGTTAAAAGACTGAGGCCAGTGCTAACTGGTCCCATGCTAACGATTGCTTGCTTATTCTAGCTAAGCAATCAATTTGGAAGGGCTAGCTAGCTAGCTAGCTGGTTAGCCTTTTGGAAAGGCTATCTAGATAACGTTGTTGTGAATTGTGTTGAATGCATTAGACAGCAATGTAGCTGTTATCATGTCTTACTTGAATGATTTATGTTAGGTAAATACAAAAAAAAAGTTTGTGAGAGCTTTAGCAGTGCAGTAAACTGTTCAAAAGCAGCTAATTAAGATCATGTTCTTTGTGATTGTTTGCACTAATAACAAGATGTGATATACCATATGCTATGCATAATACTATATGGGCTAATATGGGCATGATTCAAGGCCAGTTTTCTCTCACATTTTGCCTTTTAATCACCAGAAAGGGGTTTAAAATAGGTAAACAACATGATGGCCTCAATTTTCTCCAATCATAATGTTAACAAAGGTTGATGGAAGAAAAACTGAAGCTCACTCAAGACTTTGCATTGCACAGACCAGAGAATACAGCTGCTTTACCCCAGGGGGAATCTTTAAGATTGGAATAGCCTGTGAGAATGTATTAAAAAGTAATTCATTTTTATGGAAGAGTTTTAAAGATGAAAAATGTAGGATTTAGAACATCTTAGCTGTCTTTGCTGCCCTACACACCTCTGTCATAACGCGAAATCAGCAAAAACATGTCTGTGATACTTGTTGCAGTGTGTGTAGTATACTGTAGCTTGAGTGCAAGGAGCTGCACAAATAAACACAGTTAAGTTTGGTGAGTTAAAGTGTGTCAAGTGGGGCGTGCCCAGGCATGCACGCACTTTTCCATTGTGTCCCAGTTCCCTCCTCTCAATGCACTCACACACATATAAGAGGAAAGAAGACACACACTCACACACGTCTGAAGGTACAGCGTTACGAGGTGTGCTTTGCTCAGCAAGTTGGTCACACAGTAACCAATAATAGGTAAGAGGAGTGTAACGTGAGTTCGATGACGGTGAGAAAGGTTTGCAGTGCGGTGAAAACAGGAAAGGCTGTGTGATGAGTTTCCCTTATCAGTGTTTGGCTACAGCCATCCTGACTTCCTGCCCTGGCGGCCTCACTGGCATCTGCCTGCTGACTCCTCTGCCCTCACCTTAAACTACGAGCACAAACACGCACAAACAGCTACACATGTGAACTTTGCACCCTCATGAGTAGGTATTTACCAGGTCTTTCCCCCTCTCTCACATGTAGATTCACTCATGCATCATCTCAGACAGGGGAACTGTTTCCTCTGAGGTCCGTCGGCTTTTACACATCCTGTCTTTCCTTTCCAAGTGTCTTTTTCCTCAAGAGCTCCTCGGCCCTTTCATCATAAAGCTATCTGCAAGGCCTTCACCCGTTCAGTCCCGGTCTGTTTGAGTTGGATAGGTGCTTAGAAATGTGACAGGAAACATGAGCTGGAGCAGAGAAAACAGTTGGAAGCCACTCAACCTTTTGTGTCTGACAAGTCTTAGAATATGTCATGTTATTTTAAGTCTCACTTTGGACTTTTAAACTGGATAAATGAATCATTCAAAGAGCAAATTAGTAAAACTAGTTTACAGGGTTTCTGTCAGGCGGAGACACTAACTATTATGGAGGATACTACATGCTGTATCTCCACTTTTGGGCTGATTTCACCGCTGTTAGTCACGCTGTCATGTTCTTGCATATATTAAAAAACACAAAGAATCTTAAGTAATCCCTAAAATCCCATCTGTCTCTGCAGGTTTGCTACCAGAGAGAGAAGCGCTCTGCTTCTCTACAACGGCAGGTTCAATGAAAAACACGATTTCATCGCTCTGGAGGTCATTGAGGAGCAGATTCAGCTCACCTTCTCTGGAGGTTAGCCCCTTCACTGTGTGTGTTTGTGTATGTGTGAACATTAAAGTAATTGTTGTTAATATCAGCTTGTAGGTAGATTATCACAGGTTGAGGTGCTCTTTATCGAAAGTGACTTTCACAAAGAGCTGGCTCTTATCAACGTGTACTTTCTTTTGAAAAGGGTGTGTGTTTTTGTGCATGTGTGCTCGTGCATGCATGCATCTAAATGTACCAGAATTTGAAAGTACTCTTTGTGTGTGTCTGTGTGTTTCTGTGCATGTAGTTAAGAGAAATGGGTGTGTTTCACTGTTTTGAAAGCAGCTGCTTCCTTTAAGTGGGAGCTGCCAGACTCATTAATGATGGCACACACATTCAGTGGACAAAAACACCTATCTACACAAAAGCACAGGCACACACATACACAGCCAAAAAGCAGGATCAGTGGATCACAACTTGAATTTGTTTTGTAACAAACACTTCAATTATTAAAAGCATGCATGCAAAGACAAATATACCCATGCATACTAACACAAACTGTTCCTTTGTGAAAGAAATATTTTTTAAAAATAGCGCTGCAACAGTGTAGAAATACTATAAATATAAATACATTTATATCATGCATTGAAAATGTAGTAAAAAGGTAAAATAAAATGTTAAAAATATACTGAAAGTACCAGAATTAAATTAGTCATTATGCAGAATGATCCAATGCAATGCATAATAATATTGGATAGCTTGGATTGTTGATGCATTAATGCATACATCACTTTAATGCTTCAGAGGGAGAAGGTGGGAGTCATTTTAGTTGCTTCAAAATAAAAAAAAATCTTGCTAAACTCAGCTAATCTTAACCTATAACAATATATCATATTTATTTGTTCCCATATTTTATTTCATATTATCGATCTGAATCTGCAAATTAACTTTAAGTTAAAGCAGGAGTAAAAAGCACAATATTTTCTTCTGAATTGTGTAGGAGTAGTATAAAATAGCAGTGTAAGTATTAAGTCCAGTGCTTGAGTAAATGTACTCTGTTACTTTCTGCCACTGAATCAAACACACCCACAATGATTGCTCCAACTGTTAACTGTTGGATTGCAGATCAAACACATTTTCTCTGGGATGGTGACTGTTGTTTTCAGAGTCTGCCTACTTTCCCATGGTACCAAACAGGGAGGAATCCAGTTCAATATGCTTATGTTGGGTGATGCCTGTTTAGGAGCCGAGCCAAGTCGTTGTGCTCAACTTCAAATATGACTAAATGTTGAATGCATGACTCATTAAATTAAATAGCCAGAATTATGACTCATAGTTAATGAGAAGAATGGGAGGAAAGGCTTTGATTTGTGTGCAGTATTTTGTCTCTCTGTGCTTTTTATCTAGAAGTAGTTAATAGGAGAAGTAGGAGATACAATTACTAACGCATACTTTGCCCTCTTTCTGTTTCTCACGTGCACAGCTAGAAAACTTAGCCATCACTTATTAACCCTATCTCTCTCTGCACTCACACACAAACTCACACACACAGTACTTGTCAGTGTTGCCGTACTGTTTACTGATTTCCAGAGCGGTGGATTCCTGCCCAGGCTGCTCCTGCCCTTGACAAACAGAGTAAACCCTCAGTAAATCTGGAGCCATTGTGCTGTACAATCTTCTCACTGAGGACCATTGATACTACACACTAATACTGGCTTTCCCAACAGTTGATTTATGATCATGGTGTGTGAGCCTGTGGGTGTTTATGTTAAGTAAGGCCACAGAGTCTACTTATAGTGGTGATTTATCAATAACCTGTGGAATATGTAGATAGAGTATGAGCATGCCTCCCTTCAAACTTAATTTTAGTTGAATTCATAAGAAATTAAATAAAAATGCATCCTTGCTCAATTCAATACATCAGGGGTTAATGTTGGCAAACATTAGGTACTGTAGATTGAATTTTGACTATTCTCTACTTGTGTTAATTTAACCCTCTGAGGCAAAACTACAAAAAAGATGCTAAAACTATGCCATTTATCATAGCCAGAAAAAGAGAAATTATCTGCAGATTTTAAGATTTCTGACGGTCCTTGAATTAATCATGTATGACGAACATTTCTATCAGAAAAGTAATCAAATTTAAGCTTAATATAGTGATAGTGATGCTTCAAATATATTCTATTGTACATGTCTCATTTGTAATTTAGTTTATAATAAACACTTATACACTAACCTGATAATATAAAGAATTTAACGCTCCTTGAACGCAACTGGAAAGCCATAAATAACTTGGTGAGACCCTGAGTCACGTGACACAAGTTCAGTGGAAATTTGACTGTTATTATGTTTACACAGAGCGGAGAGGAGGGTACAAGGTTCTCAGTGAACGCTGTAAAAATGTAGTTAAAAAATAAAGCATGTCAAGAAGAAAATGTTTTTAGATTACTTTTCTTATTATTATTAAAGGCATAATAACTATGTTACACTACACAAAAGGCTTTTCCCCCATGCTCACCATGAAGGTGCAGGACTTTCATATTTAAGTGAAAAACAAGGGCTCAGGGAGTAAAAAGGGACACAAAAAAGCATGCCACAGGTTGTTTCCTGGTTGTGCTCCCGTTCCACTCACAGGAGTTACATCCTGTGGCCTTAAATGAATAATGTCAAGTCATGTCATGTTAAACTGAAACTATTTAGCACACATTAACACCAACTCGGATTAACTATTAAAATTACATTATTATTATTGTCAAACCTCCAACTCACCACTCTCTACCTTTTCCCTTCTCTCTTCCCTTGTCCTCCAGGTGAGACAAAGACCACAGTGTCTCCCTACATCCCAGGCGGGGTCAGTGACGGCCAGTGGCACTCTGTCCAGCTCCATTACTACAACAAGGTAAGGAGCTTAATCACCCAACCGACCCTTGCTCCAGAAAATGTCCCCTTTCAGCGCTTGAAAACATGAAATGAGGGTAAAACTCGAGATGCTGACCCTTCAGAGTTTGCTCTGCAGAGTTTATAATATAGGAAATCTAGTTGAATTAATGCATTTTTTACTTAAAATGCACAGCCGAGATTATAGTTAGCCAGTGTTGAGAGTTGATAAGTTGAGGAGTTGTGTCACGGAGTAAAGTGTATGAAATGTGGCTTTCTTTGAAGCTACAGAGGCAGCTGACCTTGACTTCTAGTTCACGAGATTATCTTAACAGTGCATGTTTGACAAATGACGTTAACTCTGACACGGGCTTACCCCGCTGCCACTGAATTATAGTATAGCTTTTCCGAAAGAAGTGCAGGAGCCTCTGCTCACCTTCAAAGGTCAAAAGTTCAACTATTTTCGAGCTTCAGTATGAATGTGTTTCTAGGTCTTCATGTATAGCCTGTCGATACTTTTTATAATGTTATTATCTCAATTGAATCTAAATCACTAACAAAAGAATTTCGTTTTTTTCTTTTAACCGCAAGACATCTTAGTGTTTGAAGACGTTCCCACGATGGTCTTCTTGCTTCTCTACGAAGTCCAATCTCAGACAAGAGACAGCGATTATTTCACAACCTAGCTCATGTATCCACTTCAGTTGTAATATTATATTAAAAGGGCTTACATTGTTGTCAATTGCTGGTGTTAATTTCCAACAAACTTCCAGGTCCTGCGGGCATTGTTCTTATAACGTTAAACCAGACAGGAAATAAGATAACACTGGTCTTCTAAACATGAAATTGAAGTTGACATGAAGTGGAAAACATAGATTTGTCAGCTGCATGTGACATTTTCTCTCAAGTTAACTTGTACATTTGGTCAGAGGTGTGCGAGTTAAACCATGGCGTTGCAAATTTGACAATTATCTTCATTCGCGCTTGGACAGACATTCTTCCCATTTAGAGTTGAAACAGCAACTGTTTCCCAACTTCTCTAAGTGAAGCCAATCAATTAAAGCCTTGCAGACATCATGTATAACATCATGTGCCAGCTTTATTTTCCAGCCTTTCAGAGCTAATATGCTAACCGGTATGCATGTGCTATGCTATGTTCTGACTTTCACTATTCTCCCCCTGTCTCTTTCTGGCTCTTCCTTCACGCTGAAAGTGGCAGCATCACTGGTCTGACCCAAGACTTCAGCATTGTATTTCAGCAGCACCTGTGTTTTGTGACTTGTCATCGAGCTGCTTCTATGCCTAATGCTAGCCTACAGTGCACACCTTCTCACATTTCACAGGTTGTTCAACTCTTTCTTGTGACCAGCTATAGAGCCTATAGCATACTTGCTAGCTTTGACAGGGTTGTTTTCATCAAAGGTGATGAATCGGGCTTCAATACTGTACTACGTTTGCTGCAGGGTCACATGTGTATCTATTGTTTAGGGCTGCCTTTATGATGTTAGAGACAATAGTTTTGACCTTGTAGTGCTTTAACGTCGCAGCAAGCCCATGATTACCACAGGTATTATTTGCAATCCATCAGCACTGAGGACGTCTTTGTTTTGTTGGTTTGTTTGGTTGTAGGGATGTCTCCATGAAAATAAGAGATTAATATCCACGTCCGAACAGATTTCCTGCTTTGTTCAAGTCCTGTGCAGTTTACTCTTCTGATTTATTTAGCTTTGCTGATCCTACAGGCTTCCTCTGTGCTGTCGTGGCATGCACGCACAAGTAGTTTGCACACAAACACACAAATGTATTATAACCAGTATCCTTGTGTTATTAGTGAGTAAGGCAGGGTTTGTGTGCGTTCCACCAATGTCAGTCTTATTACAGACCAGCGATTTGCAAAGCTGGTGACACATTCCGTTAAATTAGCCCGAGGCTGACTGTAGTGCTGACACAAGGTCAGCTTTTCTTGTGTTGAATGATCAGAAGTCGGATTGACTGATGGTAATTTAATCCCACTTCAGTTGCTGGAGGGCTTAGTGGAAATGTATATGGCAGAAAGCAGTAATGTTCTCACAATAGATCAGATGTGTTGACATGTGAATGTATGGACGTTAATGTAGGCACACACATGTCTGCCGCGCGTGCAAGAGCACTCACGCATTTGTGTGTAGGCAGCATTGCTTGCATTGCACAGATAGAGACGAGAAAGATCAGAGCCCAATTCTCAAAGTGTGATGTCATCCAGATTCATGTCATGCAAACACACACAGACTAATAATGTTCCCTCTCTGTTATCTTTCTCTGAGCTTTTCAGGGTTTTTAGCTATCACAGCAGGAGATATTTTGGTCCAGATAGCTACAGGTGATTGATATGTGGTTTAGAGATCAATCGCTAGTTGCACCAGTTAAGTTTGTATGTCGCCTAGTTCTATATGTTTACCGAAAGGGTTTTATATAGAGATGAGATACTTTATATTGAACACAGAGTAACTGCGAGGTTTAACTGTTGCTAATTGTGCTTACAAGCAAAGCTAATAGTACCTTGCTAACAGAAGTTGAAGCTTGTTTATATTAAAGGGTATAGGAGGTTGATCACTTGATTAAAATGCTGTAAAATAAGTTGCTCCATACAAACTAGTTCTTAAATAAAGACTTGTTGTACACTATATATTTACACTCAGTAAATATTTGCTACATAGCTAACTGAACTAGCCAAATGACAAAACTAACGTTAACTTAGTAAATTAGGAGCCGTTTAGACTGAAGAAGAAACGAGATGACAGTGAATTGACAGTTAATGTAAACTAGTAAGAGGTTAAATTGCATTTCACAAAAATAACACAAACCAGCAGCAAAACATTTGGCGCCTAGCATTAGCCCAAATCAAACTTAACCTCTTATAGGGTGTTGGGATTTACTCATCTGTAATATAAAAAGAGTTCACCACACAAACTGGTTCCTATATAAAGATTTGTTGTTTATAGATATGTACACTGAGTAAATATTTGGCATGTGTAAACGCTGTAATACTGTACATTCACAGATAGATGTATCAACCTGACCACAATCCAGGGTTGTTTGTCCCACTTGGGTCCCTGGATGTTTTTAACGGTCCCAACGGCACACTCACGCAGTACACATGCATGCACAGACGGTGATTTATTGGGTCAGATGATGAGGCAGTTGAAGTTGTGCAGGGCTCTATGGGTGCCCCCTTTTTAAAGCCGCTGCTGCTCTCTTTAGAAGAACCAGGGTGCCTCTGCTTAAAAACAGGAGGTCAGAGGTCAGGGGAGGGTTGGCATGACAACAGACATGGACTTGCCATTGTTGCAATGATCTGGGTCGGTTGGAAGGCTGTCTGTGCGTGTGTTTGCATCCATGGGGGGCAGACAAATAGAGAGTTACCGTGTGAGTGTGTGTGTGTCTGTGTTTGAATGTGTGCATATGTCCGTACTTCTATTAGAGATGTTACACAATGGAAGTGGAAGAATAAAAACATTTTTGAAATTCCATGGTCAGAAGTTTCAAGGACAGTCGACTGTGTCGGCAAGGCAAATCAAAACAGGAAACACAAGAACAACATCGATGAGTATTCTTGCAGCAGCTGGAGGTTTTGTCTTGGGTTTTGATGTGCGTTAACTACAGGAAATGATGTCTCTTGTTGCAGGAAATGATGTTATTTAGCTGGACACTGGGCAGGATGTTGTATCATGATTATATCTGTCAGACCACCTGCATGGATTACATCTGGATGAAACTGAAGCAGAATAGACGAGGAATGCTTAATATATTTGATATCCAGTCAAGTTTACAAGCAACATTCTAAATAAAGATGGACGTTTATTCTTGACTTTAGAACTCTAAAACTTTAACTCAAAGCTAATGTACTTTCAAACAAAACTTGAAAAAACACTTTAGCATACAAGCATTTAGCATACACTGTGTCAAGACTTAAACACAGAGTTTAAATAGTGGCTGTTGCATGTCAAACTCTTTTAAATTGATGATCTGTACAAGTACTAATCCATAATGCAAACCCTTTTAATTTGGGTCAGAGGGGTGACTTCATGGCTGCCTCCCATATGCTCCATCCAATAAGCTTGCTATCTAGGCCATGTGTGTTATATTTTCTTGGGAAGTATGAAAACAATAAACAAGAAGAAACTTGCAGGAATACCAACCATACTTGTGTTCATGACTTTAAACAAGAATAAAGCGTGAAAAATGCTTATGAGTGAAACACCAATTAACTGTAAATCACAGCTATGATAAACTATAATTAAGTTGCATGTGATCCGTCCACATGGTGCCAAATTCAGCGAAGCATAGCATGACGGCAGGCATGCCTGTGTATTTGCAGTATTTTTACAATGCTGCTGCACGCAGGCCTGATGTTCAACAGGTTATTAGTGTTATACTGGCAAATATAGGCTACAATATCTACAGCCAGGGTGTGTAGACAGCATTCCCAGACAGGCTTAGCTGGCTCTTATCACCTGCGCGTACCAAAAGTTCACTCTTTCTGCGTCTGCGGTTCCTCCCTGGCTCTCACCCTGGTGCTGTTTACATGGCACGACTTTAATCATCAGAACATAAGTGCAAATTACTTCACAGCATAGCTTGAAGTGCATTTTAAATATACTGCGTGTGTATTTTTGCATTCCAATGCTGCTGGGCTGAGACACATGATGTAACTCCTCCACTCAGCTGTTTTTAGAAACTGCTGGGTTCACTCAAATAACGACAGGTCTTGCTGTAATAATTTCAATACTTTTGCATTAGTTACAGCATGAATAACTTGATTTAGACCCTCGGTTTAGGTGCATTTCTGCAGTTACCCTCATCTCTACAGAGATATTTAACATATTTCAGCTCGTTATGTTGGTTTATTGACCAATAACTTATTGTTTGAGTCGTTGTTTTTTTATAAATCCAATGTACACTACTTGCTTAGGCACAGAACAGCAGACCGACAATGTTAGCTAGTGAACCTAGTGGAGCATTTAGCAGCTGAAGAGCCGAATATTTTCTTCGGGAGTTGGTGGAGAACAAAAACAGAGCCAAAAGAGTGTATTTTGAATTACATCTATCAACTCAACATTAACACAATTCCAAATGAATCGTTGTTGCTCCTGTGTCTAATATATCTATACATTAAATTACATGTTAATATTAATAATAATTGTAACATGGGTTGAACAGTGTTTGGAAAAGGAGATGATATTTGATAGTGAAGCTAAGTGGAACAGTAAGACGGAGCCAAAACCAGAATTATCCAAGTCGTTGTTGCTATTTACAAATGCCAGATATGAATATTATAATTGTATATCAAGGGAACCACTCTGAATAGTTATCTCAATGTGTGCTATAAAATAAATAGCTGCTTCCCTCTTCTCAGTATTCCCTCTGCCCTTTGTTGATGTTTCAGAGTTTATTAGATTTCCAGGACAAGCTGATATGCAGTCAGACACACACAGTGGATAATAGCTCTTAAAATAAACACTGCTTGTAAGTGGTTTTGGAGCTGTCATCCATCTCCTTGAATTGTAGTTTTATTGCTTATAGTCAAGGCCAAATGTGGCTGTTCTTGGTGGCTGTAAAGACTTAGAGGGACAGACACATGCCTTATTAGGTATGTGACTGTCATGGCGACACACTCACACACTGTGTATACGGACATGCGACATGTATTTCTGCACAGCCACGTGTGCATGTTTGTGTGTTATCTCTGCTAAGTGCTTTTCAGAAAGGTTAAGTAGTTATTTTTTGAGGTGAAGCCCCAGACTCGACATTCCCCGGCGGGGCGTGTTTTTGGAGGAAGGGGCCATGTTATTCTTTGTTCTTCTTGACGCAGGTTTGTCCAGACCTCAAACAGTTAAGGTTATCATCACACACAAACATACACATTGCATTTTCGTACCAGGAACTAGTCTTTGACTAATTATAATGTATCATACAGTCGCTGAGACTATTTAAACAAAGTAGAGGAGACATGTCATTTAGTGTTTTTAATCACTCATTACATTATTCTAACATGTAGTAATTTAGCATGTTAACATGCTTCCAACCCCATGTTTTTTGTCTGTGTGGTGTAACTACATATATTGGCATGTGGAAGCTGGTTTGGGGGCTTTTCTCATGCTTGTTCCCTGTGTTTTTCCTGCTGTAAATTTCACCTGCTCTTCGCATTCCATAGTATATCACAGCGTGATACAAATCTGCCAGAGACATCTTTGTCCGAAGGCGGTACTGCATGAGTTGTGGCCTATTGTGAGAGGTGGTGGGAGAGGTGCTTTTGAAGTGGGCAGGAAAGAATTATGTTTTACCCGGGATGCCGTTATTGTTGGCAAATTGGCTGGTTGCAAATCCAACCACAGACACTTGAGCACACATGCTTTGTATATACACAGACATAATATTTCTGCTGCCGTGCTGTGCGTTGATGAGTGTTCGTGACGTGGCTTGGTTGTGGGCTGCAGGTCTAACTCGGTGTGTCTCTCTCTCACGGTGTCTCTCTCCCAGGACGGGGGGAGTCTGGTGGACTCCAGTGGGGCTCTGCGGCTCCCGCTCTATACTGCCTGGCTGGAGCTCAATCAGAAGGAGGTAACCTCTGACCTCTAGCCTAGTCCCCACTGGTGCTTTCCTCCCCCGTTGGTTCTCATGTAGTCCTTGCTTTGCTTCTAGTACAGCCTACTGGACTAACTCTACTGTACATGCTTACCTCAGATATACTGAGGTAACATGGCCTCCAACACCTGGGTGTTAGCTCTAATTTAGTCTGGCGATGATCTGGTCTTGGCTTTAAAAGAGGCTGTAGTAGATTTTGGTGTGGTTTTCTGGTTTAGTTTGGTTCTAGGTGTGTGGACGTTGTAGTTGGTTGTTCCAGTGTGACTGTGACTTTCTTCTGTCTACCCTGTTCTTTGGGAACTTGTTAACAAAACAAAAAAATGCTCCATAGCACTGCTATTGATCATAAACTCAACAGGGAAAGGGGAAGTATTATGATAACTTTCCCGTTCATACTTGTATTCAGGGTTTTCACTTGAACATAAACATGTTTCAATGTTTTTTGTAAAAAAAAAAAAAACGCTTTATTTTATACCTGTTTTGGTGCCTTTCTCTTTAAGCCCCCCTACTGCAAAAGCCCAGTCTGCTCTGATTGGTTAGCATGGGAGAAGTCAGGTCGCTGTCAGAAATACATAAATTCAACACTGGCAAGTGTTGAATTTATGTATTTCCAAGTATTTTTTTCCCCGTTCGCTGAAGCAAATTCGCATACTTGCACTGTGCAGAGTTCAACTGGAGTTCAACTTTGACCAGCAAAGTTACAGCCTCAACCAGTAACAAATATGTTTGTGTGTGGTTGATCACACTCGGCTGTCAAATGGACTACAAATGTCAGATCATCTATTTTAACACAAACTTTGATCTAAACCTAACCAAGTAGTTTTCAGGGCCAAACTGTGACTGAAAACTGATGGAGCAACTCAGATGGGGGGCGACTTATTTTTATGGGCCAGCATGTGACATAGAAGAAGCAGCCAAATTTAAATGGCATGTTGAAGCCTATGTTTTCCAATCTAGGGAGTCCAGACAGTGTGTGTGTGAAAGTGCCTTTCATGATCCATAGATTCACAAAATAATCTTCTTCTGTTTCAGCCTGGTGTTGCATGTTGTTGCTCTTGCACTCTTCTTTTAAATTAAATGTTGTGATGTTTCTCTGGAGGAATGAGAGATCAGAGTCTGTCTTCGTAAAGCAGACAATGGCAGTTCAGGGACAGTAAGTGTGCTATATATCAACCTTATATCCGGCCTTTCTCTCCTTCTCCATATACTGGAGAAGCTACTCCTGTCTAAATATAGCGCAGTGGTGCATCAGGAGAAATGACACAGTTACAGCCTTCCTGCTCATCTGTCAGCTCTCATTGACTTCCTCCATTGAGGTTTGTTCAGGTGAAATAAACATGTCTGAGCTTTGGCAGGCAGGCAGACAGGTAGGTAGACACCCAGTGAGCAGTGATTGTGTTTTGCTTGGCAGCAGCGTGGCGGGCTCAAGCACCGATTCTGTCAGGGAGGATTAACAACACTCAGAAGTCGTCAGAGATGGCTCTTGTAATGACTACGGACGACAAGCGTCTCTTCTGTTTTGACTGTAATTTAGTCAAAGGGATTTAATTTTTGATCATATCTTTAATCTTTTCTTGTATGACACTAAGATCCGTAATGCTCCTCAGTGGTTGTATTAATTGGAGATTTAACTATATAATAGTGAGATATTAGTTTAATTGAGCTAATGGCTACACCCAGTCTCACGCTTCTGCACCTTTGGCTGTTGTTGTTTCCACCTTCTTCTACAATTTATTTGGGTGTGTGTGTGACAGCACATGTAGCAGGGTTAAAATTATGAAATGTGCCTGCACCACAAATTGTGTTAATTGTCGAGTGTATTTCAATGCGGCCCTATAAATGGCTACATGGAGAAGTTAGCTAGTTTTTTCATAGACTCTTATACAATCACACTTCTTTTTGTGACCAGTGGAGTCGCCCCCTGCTGGCCGTTAGAAAAATACAGGTTGAATACATTTTTCGCATTGGCTCCACCTTTAAGGCCCATGGGCCATGGTTGCTTCTTGTATATGCTTAAGCACTGATTTCATAACAGCACCCTGCGGTGGGACTTCTGTGATTATTTATGGCTGACTCTGTAGTATTATCCACCTGTGGCTAACTGCCAAGCGCTAGTTGCCTGGGACACCGACCCAGCTGTGTTCACCATAGTGGCTTACTGTACTTTAGCTACACCTAGCAAGCAGTTTAGCTTGTTAGCCCTCAGATACAGGTAGCTAACAGCTCTGTTTCTGAAGTAATTGAACCTATATATAAAGACAGTAGGTGTTGGCGCAGATGTTATGACTCTGTCTTGTAACACCCACATCGGTTGAGCCTCTAAATGCTGACATTTATGTGTGCTTCTGTCAGGTTGAGTGAGAAAACAGTCAGTAAGAACAGCAGATGTGTGCAGCATTGTGTCATTGAGGAATGAAGATAAATCTGATAAATCTGTCACTACAGACCGCCTTCATACATGACTGCCTGACCCACTACATCTCTCTCCCTCTCATGTCTATCCACCTCCTCTCTTTTTTACATTCCTTCCCGTGATGTGAGGGAGTGTGTGTGTGTCACTGGAAGGAGGAAATTTCACACACCTCACCTAGCGTGACCTAAACCTCTTATTAACATTGAGAGAGACAGACAGACAGGGGAATCTGGGGGAAGAGCGAAGAAGAGATAAAACTGCTGAAAAAGTGTAGAAATGAGGCTGAGACAGTGAACACATCCATATAGTTTATAACCACTCCATACTGCTAATGCACTAAGGCATCTTGCTCCTCCTCTTGCGTCTCTCTGTCTCCTCATCTTATCTTTTTCCACTAATGTAAATCTCCTATCTCTTATCTGGTATACGATCCCTATCAAGTTCAGTTTTATTGTGTCACTGCTTTTACTGCGAAACTCTGGCATCACTCCTTGTGATCCTTAATTGCTTCAAGCTGTGCTCTGTATAAGGCTGTTTAGATAAGGGTTAGATGGTCACTGTGTAGCAGCAGCTCCCTCAGAGGTCAGATTTAGATGATAATAATAATGATACATCAGACTTATATAGTGCTTTTCTTAATACTCAAAGATGCTCTAAGAACTCTAATATATAAAACAAAATAAAGCAAACTCTAATAATAACAAAAAAGGTTAAAAACAAAAAGGGAGTAGAGGTTGTTGCACATATAGAATTTGTAGGAATTTATAAAACTGGACTTCTTTTTGCAACCAGTGGAGTCGCCCCCTCCTGGCTATTAGAAAGGATGCAGGTTTAAGGCTCTTAAGCATTGGCTTTACTGTTTAGGTTCAGATGTCGTGGGGGTATTTTTTTTACCATCATCTTTGCAGCATGTCTGTACAATTGTATCGAATGATATGACCTTTGAAAATTAAGTGTTTGTGCAACATAGCAGCCTCAAAAACTTTAACAACATGGCATTCCTGTTTTATTTCCAGGAAAATTATAATTTTAAAACAGCTTTCTCCTCAGATTGTCAAGACTAAACTAATCTGAGGCACCTGATCAAAAAGAAAACAAGATAAATCATGCAAAATGTAAAATATGCTTCAACAAGCTGTTGAAAACCATTCAATCAGAAGGTGATCCCATTGATGTCGGTATACAGGCAGGTGGTCATATTTGTTAGATGTAAAAAGGAATGTTTTCGAGCCGTTCCAAACAGGATACAGTTACCTTTACGTCAGTTTTTGTGTCCTCCACACATTTGTTTTGCTGTTTGAAAGCTAACAAGCCAACAATGGCCGCTGCCCATCTGTTACACTGATAGATAAAAGTGTGATGAGACGATGAAGACAGCAGTAACATATAGGCTTGAACACGGGACACGGTAGCCCAGTGTAAAGCCTCTGGGAACTCTGTGTGTGTGTGTGTGTTTGAATAATTCACACTTCTAGGTTTACATAGCCGGAGGGCAGGTGAGGTAATGTGGACATGACTGTCTCTGTCTCTGCCAGAGGGAAGGTGGGACACAGTAGCCTGTGCATGACAGGGCCAAAAATCAGCACACACACACACACAGAGAGAGAGAGAGAGAGAAGAGAGAGATAGTGGTTTTGGTTCAGTGCCCATCTTTATTTTGGCTCCAGTTTATCTAGCAGCAATAAAACAGTTCTTTTATGGATACTTTCTGATAGAGAAGCACATCACACACACACAAACACACACACACGTTATCAGGAGATCATATTCACGTTTTCAAATGCTCATCAAGTGTAATTTTCATCATAGTGCCAGAGAAACAAAGGCATTTCCTCAGGCGAGCCCAAATAAAATAAAAGGCTGTGCGCTGTTTTCCTTTATTATCAAAATGAACCGTGCGGCCGTCTGCAGCTCCGCTAGCCGCTTCCTGCCTCAAACACACACACACACACACAAGATTGCCTCTTGCTCACTCAACACACACGCTTAAACTCATTCTGCAGACATCCTTCCCATATTCCCTAAACACACGCACAAACACATAATCACCAGTGGATATTCCCTCCATTCAACCCACCACACACACAC